>JARLTB010000108.1:14000000-14180000 GCA_030141615.1 Unio pictorum
GCGCAAAATTAATAATGCCACTGGACAATGGGTTATGCTATTCCACATGGATTTAAAAGTCACCAAACAGAGCATTGCTATGGAAATGCAATGTACATGCCACCAGATGAACCATTCGTCCGATGGTAGCTCAAGAACCTCAAAAAATGCAGTTGTGTATAAAACGTACACCGATGTGAGCAGAAACAATCGTCAGCAGAGTTTGTTATAGTGTTTACTGAATATGTGTTTTCAGTCCATAAATCTCCAATTAATATCATCAGATGTGAGGAGCTGATTGTATCGGCCTATCCAGACAGCTGTATGCTTCCAAATGACTATCAGTCGCTTAACTAAATTAACCAATTAAGAAAAATAAATAAATCAACGGGTTATGTACAAGTTTCGGAAGTGGCTGTAAACTACAAACATTATGTACCTCTTAGAATGAGGTAATGTTCATTCAGCCATCACAACGCAGATGTAAGCTTTGTATGGAGTATGTGTCTTTAAGAATACAAAACACCTTTTGTACGTATGTTATCGCTGCTTTAGGTATCACAACTGTAATCATTTATGTAACAACTGTTTGATTCCTTATTATAGATAAGTTTGCCGTCTACTAAATCGATTTGAATAAATCCGATCAAACTGTATGCATTAATACGTCCGTGATAAAAACAATCATAATTAACCTGTTGACAGTACCCATACAAAGCTGTATGTTCTTTTGTTTTCTTTATGTTGTAATTGATGAGCTGTAATATTAATCTCCAGTAGGTAGAGAAGGTCGCAGACTTGGCTTGAAAATGGTGCAAATCATTTGACTAACGCTAAGACTGAGTGATGATAAAACAGTACCAATATAATTTGCACATGTCGCTGTTTACGTATATCACCTGAACGTTGATATTCTTGTAATTAATGTATCCGGCATATATGTCGATCTGTCATTCAGTGATGTAAGTGTTTATATCTGTACTATTAACAATAAGCAAAATCATGAACAGCTCTAGTTTACAAAGATGTTTCATTTTCATTGGATAAATCCTACAGGGGCTAAGTGTTGCCTTTTCTGTTTATATCAGTGAAACAGAAGAGTAATCGTGAGATCAGTTCTCAGTAAAATCATTTTTGAGGAATCAAATTAAAACATTATATGTTGAAGTTGCTTTATAAAAGTCATCGTGCAATCTTCATAAAATAAACAAAATGTCAACTTTATATAAACAAACAAATACTCAAGACCTAAGTGTAGAACCCATGTCAATCGGAGATAATTAGCTATATTCTTAAAACGTACAGGAAAGCAAAATGAGCTAATCTGATGCATATATGGAAGAAATTGAGATGGGTTTGTAGGGTATCCAAAGAAGACAACAGTAACTTAATACTAGTATTACCGCTTTAAATCATTGGTCCGTGAAATGCGCGGAAAATGAAAGCACTTTTAACGGATATATTTCTGCCAGTGATGCTGCTTAATTATGAGAATACAAATTCGATATTCAATTATTTCATCGCAATGATAACTTCTGTATTTGTTGCGACCTAACTGGTTAATATAGTTCATCAATACGCTTGGCTTTACTAAGTCGACGTCAGTGCTACTCTTTTCTCCACTACAGTTTTTGTACGCTTAAAGCTATATCAAATTCTTACTCATTTCCGGCATGCGCGGCATTGTTTTCTATATTTATTAATGTTAGATAATGTGAAACAAAAATTCTTTGTTTTCTGCTGTAAAACAACATAAATGCTTGTTGTTTCTGTAATATGTTATTCATTTTGCGCAGGAAAGTTGGATGTGGATTGTTATTGAATGTACCCTATCACTATGTATTTTTACATTTAATGTCGTGTTATGTTAGCAAATTCTGCCGAATGATTGCATTATGATTGTTATTGTAAGTATGTTTATACATAAGCGTTAAATGCCCATCTATTTCGGGTTATAATTTGTGTTATAAAATAACATCAGAACAGGCAGTGATTTAGACACCATATAAATCGACACCTTCGTTTTATAGTTCTTCTTTTCATTTATTCCTTATAGTTATTTATTGCTATATTTGGGTCTTGTTTAAGCTTTCTTTACATATTATTATTATTCATGGAAAGTATTTCTAGGGTAAACGTTTTTGATAATATCATGTGTAACAAGCCAAGTTGGTACCCGAGACTTATCGACAAGGATTTAGGAATTCTAGAAAATTAACTTATCGAACCTATGTCGAATTTGCATTAGAAAAAGCACGGCCTGAGACGTGTTGCTCTTATAAAAATGATAGTGAAGATTACGAAAATCTCAGACAACTCACATTCGTTGTGGAATTCGTGAATTGCATCAATAGTGACATTAAGACGTATTTTGATGAGTATCAGGTCGAATCTTTAGAAAATGCTGACGAGTTTTCCTTAAGTCATAAAGTTTCTTTTGTAGGCAAGTCTTCCATTAAGCAGTCGTTTGGTAAAAAAATATTTCTGCCTAACACGAGAGCTTCACATTTCAATACCGCAAACCATTTAGCAATCAAGAGTCTGATACGGTTGATTAGAAGTTCATAATGCTTCTGACGTCAACCTTTTGCAACAAGAAAGAACACGTTATTTCTGATTGCTACAAATTGAAACCTAATTAACAGTATCAAGAAAGACACGTTCAAAATCATCTTATTTCTAAGAGGTCATGATCAAGGTCATGTACTGAAATCAATACATCTTTCTGGGTCAAATAAACCCCAGTCTGATTTTAGTATGGAGCATTATGAACCATTAACGTCAAAGGGTGAGTCACGAAATCATATCCCTAATACAACTGGAAGGAGCACAGTCTATTTTTGAGAAGTCTGCTTCTAATGAGATTGTTGTTATTCAGGGAGTTGAGTGCGGCTTTGTTAATATTCCTCTCCATTGTGTAAATTTGGCATCGAACAGTCTCTGGATCCGTGTAAGTAGAAACAGTATCGTCTTTACCCATTTAGGGCTTTCATTTATTACTAGGCATTGACCTAAATGGAAATAACGTTGTGTTTAATCCAATTGTAACTAACAAACCTTGTCTGGATATGAAAGTCGTTCGTATTGAAGAAGAAATCCTTGATGTATGTATACCCAGCTTATGCAACTACTGGGGCTATGACAAAGGAAGCGCATGAGATGATGTTGATCAGGAGAATATTCCATTAGCTGGCACATGTATTGGTCAGGATGTCTTGGTCAGACTTTTGATGAGGTCACATTTACTTCTTGTTTGTATCAACCGGAAGGACTTGATCACAGTGATCCTCTTTTAACTAATCCACTCTTTATTCTCATCAGGGTGACAAACGACACTTACATGTCGTTGAACAGAAAAAAGATCTTGATATCTCTTGTTTGTTTCATAAGGTTATAATTGAAACAAACTGAAGCCACGGATTTACCTGTTTGTTATTTGATTGCAAATGGGATTCTAATGAGAAACAGGTGACAATCTAAGGTACATGATGGTGACGAGTGGTCAGTAAAATTTCGAATTGTTGTCCACAATGGTACATACAGAAAATTCTTAGTCTGGTCAATGCAACTCCTTTGGCTGGTCATTTATGGATCAATAAGACTTATTACATGTTTTTGAATCAAAATTATTGGCCACACATTAAAAGTGATGTTTGTAACACTTTTCAAATGGTAGCAAACGCAATCAGACGATACATAAGGTAACTATTCCTGCTCGTGACTAAGTTTAGACGAATAGTGGAAGACTGTATCAATCCCGTCTCTAGGATAATATCAGGTAAACTATAATGTTTGCATCAACAAGATTAGATGAGGCAATTCCTTTGAATAATACTAAACTATTTTTTACAAACTCAATTTGGCCTTCTCAAATCTGTCTAATGTGATCAAGAGTCAAATTGTATGTCGGGAAGGTTGCAGCAAAGTATGTACGAATTAGGCATTCAACAATTCAAGTCTTCTACCTGTCACCCTTAGAGCCAAGGGGCATTCCAATATGATTGACTTTGGAGTAACACATCAGAAACTATTGATAAAGAAAGGGCCAGAAACACTCACATTTGCAACAACAAGAAATGAGTGAACTAAATGAGTCATAACCTGAATATGAGCACTTATTATTTTCACATGTTTCTACAAGAACAAATACAATCTAATGTGACATTAAAATTGTATATTCGATATCTGTGTAACAACCCAAGTACAGGATGAAATCTATCAAACAGGAATGTTTGATAGAAAGCAATTCAGTATTTGCTTGAAAGTGATTTCATAGTACCGAGTGAAAGTGATTAGAGATCACCATGCATACTTGTTTTGAAACCAGAAAATTCTTACTGGATGTGCATTGACTATGCAAAGGAGAAATGTTTGGCTATAACAGATTAATTTCCAGTACCACGAATCGATACCTGCATTGATAAAATTGGAAACGGCGAAGCATGTTACCAAATTTGACCGTCTCAAAGAAGTTTGGCGAACTACACGGACGGAACGGGCAAAGGAAATTTCGGCACTCGTGACTCCAGATGGACATTGTCAATACAAGGTGATGCCGCTTGGGATGAAAGGTTCCCTATGTTCTTTTCAACGTTTAATCTAGATACGTGTGATGCTTACATCGATGATGTCTTCATCTACAAGGACACCTGGAAAGATCAATTAGCAACAATTAAGACATTCTTTGACAGCCTCACTGATGCATATATGACAATATTCTAGGACATATTGTGTTAGATGTACATGTTAAACGTATGGATGTTAAGGTCAACGCTATCTCTAAATTCCGTGTGCCTATCAGTAAAATGCAACGGATCTGAATTTGAGTATCGCTAGATACTGTCAGACTTTTTGTACCAATGCTTTCAATATTGCCGAACCGCTGACAGTTTATTAAGCGTTAAATTGGTCTGAGAAATGTCTGGAAGCTTTTGATAAGTCAAAGACCATACTTAAGAGTACGCATGTTCTTCCAGCTCGAAATATCAGTCAATCATTAAAAGACAAAAGCTGTATAAATTATCCAGTGTGTTATTTACATAATAATTTAAATAAGCACCAGAGACAATGTTTTACAATCGAGAATGATTGCTTGCTTTTGATATTGTCATTATAACATTTTGAAGCATGTGTTCAGCTGCTTCATTGATTATCGTGTTTGGAGGTCAAGCCCCCTTACTATCATTGTGAACATGGAACACAAACATATATTATTATATTGGATTTGATGTTGCCGAAATATAATATTGGCATCAACCAAGTCAAGGGAAAAGATAATTTAATACCAGATGCATTTTAACGTGTATATAAACATTGTTTGATGTCTACTTGTGGCATTTATGATATATTGTCTGATGTAAAAATGTACTAAATGTATTTGTGATAAATAGTTAAAAAAGCTTTATTAATCAACTAAATATGGCACATAGAACATACTATACTGTCGCTAAATATATCCTTGTCTTGAGGTAGCTCATTGTGGATTTAGTATTATTTATATCTCCAGTATCTAGGAGGAAGGTCTTTGCATTAATCAAGGGTTGGTGATCCGGTCGAACGAGGGAGAGTTACCGTGATTGAAGACAGACTTTTACCCAGCAGGTACGTGTAACTAATGACGATGCATATTAGAGGTGCTGACACCCCAACTGGAAAGAACAATTTTAAAATAAAATTTTACATTTGTCTAACCTAGGCAAGCAACTGAAAGTTTCAGACAAGTTAAACTCTTTGTTAGACATGTGATATCGTGCAAGTGGTTAAAACAAATATTTGATTAGATCCGAATCAAGCCTTGCACTTTAAAGTTAAATAATGCCACTTGTGTTATTTATGATGGCAGACGTAGGGAGTTGAGGAATTTTACATGGTGACCCATGAATTTTGATTCAGAAACTTGCAAAACATCTTTCATGTGTTTGCCAGAGCTCTCCACGCCAATACCGATATGTGACTTTACCGTCTGAATTATTGCTGATTTCGCCACTAACGTTGGCTTGTAGATGGCATATAAAAAGTATCCATTTCATCTGTTGGTGTCCTCGTGTTGAGGGACGGACTGCATCCAATAAGGGGCTCTTGAGGGGTCCATTGGCAAACTGGTAGGGGCGAGCCGTATGTGATGGCTTCCTGGTCATCGTATACAGTAGTGGTCATCAACTGGAGTTAATGCTTTGTGCCGTCTTAAGTAATGTGCCTGCCAAACGTCATCACCACGTATGACATAATTTGCAATCTCTATTTGCATTGCCTTGTATTCGTACTAGTGTAAAACAAATTTGTATCCTGACTGGATTGCCGACTGAATACATCCACTACAATACAGAAGTTACTTGTTATGCAAACTGTAAATTTACTCAATCAATCTGCTCAATAACGTTGAATAAAGATACCTCGAGGTACCTCAAAGGCAGGTATAATTATATTTTCACGGTTTCTTCCTGAGGTGCCGCATCTGACTGTGAAACAATTGCGTGAATAAACAGCACATTTATATATTAGGATCCCTCCAAGGGCCAAATGAGCTGAAATATCACTTGTGATTATTGATAAGAAAACCTGCCGTCTTCGCAATACGATCTCGATTGCCCCTGAGAATGCCGAGCCAGGAGGAATAGTCAAAGTTCCAGAGTTTATGTTGCACAAGTGCTCTCTTGATGAACAAGGTTATTAGGTAATTATTCTAATGATGATCTAGGTTATGATGAATCTGTTGCTAACACGTATGGACAGACCCATATTTGGACATCTTGCAGCATAAAATCGATGGTTACAAATTTTCCTGAATTGCAACCCTACAAACGTTTGTTGATTTTGCATAGTCATTTATAAACTACACTTGATTGTCTAAGAAATTGCTGATAACATGTACGGACGAGACAGAACAGAGATTCGATGGAACGTTTATGTGGATCTAACCAGACTTGCCACGAACGCCGATTTGAATGTGTTTAACAGCCAAGTTCTTGTTGACGTTGACTCGGGCGAGCATTTAATTTTTGAAAATCGAGCTGGAAAATTTTAAATATCCAATGCGAACATCATCAAATTTTGTATGAAACAGCCAGTAGCCAGTGAGAAAAAAAACTTTTCCCAAATTTATGAAACTGAAGGAATCATAAACTATCTTATACGAAGCAAACATATTATCGATACACCTTATAACTTGTACCAAAACTGTAAACTACTAATAACTATCAAATTATTGATATAACTTATGTTACGTGCTTAGGCTTGAATAAGCAGCAACACAGAAAGAGTGAAAACTAACAAGCTTGTATAACTTGAACAATGAATTTATTAAGTACAAATCTTGTATAAGAGAACATAAATAAACTTACTGTTTTAGAGAATCAAATCCAACATTAATCCAATATAGAATTTACAAAAAATAATCCACTAATGGAATTGCAAGAGTCCTGATAAATAAATGTTTTAATAGTTCCAGGTTCGAATCTTGACGATGTAATCCAAAATGGCTGACAATGTCACGTGATGCAGTTCTTGTTTTATTATCATCCAAATGAAGTTATAAACACAGATTCTTTTCCAAATACTTCCTCTTGCTTCAATGAATTGACACAATGTCCAGGACAAGGTAATTAAAATTAACACTCAAACATAAAAACACAACTCTTAACTTTATAAAAGCCCAGATTCTACTGAACTGTTCTATCCCAAACAATACTTTATATACATGTATTTCTTAAGTAAACAAGTGATCGCGTGATTTTATGGAAGTTCATGGAAGGTCACAGAAAGAGGCTGCCTTCACTAAATCACGTACTCAAAGAAAGATCTAGATATTTCCTACCCCCAAGAACTAAAAAAAAATAGTTGTCCTTGAAATTAACCAATAGTTTTAGAAGCTTGTTGACAATGTCTAAAGCGGGGTCAGGAATTAGGTCAACAAGCCAAGGTCAAAAACTTGTTTACAGTTAAAGGATGGTCATAGAGATTTTTTTAGAATAATCTCCCAATTAATTCATTTTAAAGGCAAAATGACAAATTTGAATTTAATATTTATAAATAAGTAATTTAAATCCAATAGACGTAACACTTATAACTTATATCATAACTGTATACTACTAATAATAATCAAATTATAGATACAACTTATAAATTATACCAAAACTGTAAACTACTAATAACTATCAAATTATTAAACCTAGTTTTTACTGCAAGCTATTCCTCGCTCTTCTTCAAGTCATTAAAACATAGACCACTTATGACGTAAACTGTGTTAGAAACAAATAGCACATTTACATGGCTACACTTATCTGTAAGTTTCAAATTACACCAAATTATTATTAATTATTCTAAGATTATTCTGAAGAGTATGATAAAGTCTATTTACTGTCGTTGCGGATACATTTTTCTCACGTTTGACATAATTCTTACTTTTGTTGATGAAACAACTGTTACAAGTAACATATATTAACATAGTTTTGCAAATCTGAAAAACAATATTTGCAATAAAACATATTAACAGTTTGAGAAAAATGTTTTCTAAACATTCTTTTACTCACTTTGATGTCCGTAATTTTTGCACGTTCTCGTTAGTTTATAAATAACAACAACTACTACAACAATGAATACTACAACAACAGTTACACCAACAACTACAACTACTACTACGACCACTATAGAATTAACAATACTAGCCTTAACTGAAGTAGCAGAAATAACAACACTAGCTGTGACTGTAGTAGCAGAAATAACAACACTAGCTGTGACTGTAGTAGCAGAAATAACAACACTAGCTGTAACTGTAGTATAAGAACTAACAACACTAGATGTAACTGTAGTATCATAACTAACAACACTAGCTGTGACTGTAGTAGCAGAAATAACAACACTAGCTGTGACTGTAGTAGCAGAAATAACAACACTAGCTGTAACTGTAGTATCAGAACTAACAACACTAGCTGTGGCTGTAGTAGCAGAAATAACAACACTAGCTGTAACTGTAGTATCAGAACTAACAACACTAGCTGTGGCTGTAGTAGCAGAAATAACAACACTAGCTGTAACTGTAGTATCAGAACTAACAACACTAGCTGTGGCTGTAGTAGCAGAAATAACAACACTAGCTGTAACTGTAGTATAAGAACTAATAACACTAGCTGTTACTGTAGTAGCATAAATAACAGCACTAGCTTAACTGTAATATCAGAACTAACAACACTAGCTGTGATTGTAGTAGCAGAACTAACAATAGTGCCGTAACTGTTGTAGCAGAACGAGCAATACTAGCTGTAACTGTAGTAGCAGAACTAACAATGCTAGCTATAACTGTAGTATTAGAACCAAATAACTAACAACCAACGCAAGCGGAAAAGACAAGCGTAAGCATTAACAGTAGTGGCAGTGGTAGTAATAATAACACAACATCAAATCTGAGTGGACAGAATAAATATTATTAAGTATAACTATTTCCCACCAACATCGTCTAATTCCTTATTTAAGTAAGTCATGCTACCTTTTATTTGAGATATGTTGCATTGTTTCGAGAGGACCTTATCTTCAAATTCTACATGTCATAATATCTTTACAGCTATTTTACAATACCTTTACAAGCTTACAAGCATTTAATGCTTTTTTTTCTGGTCATTGATCAGTTCTAATATAACACTTCAATAGGTCGAGCAGGTTGCAGCCTTAGCACGAAAATAGTTTAAATCGTCCAACAGTTATACTAAGATGTCGACAGCACACCTCTACACCCCTACCAAAATTAGTTGACTCGTTGTTTTGAATTCGTCGTCTATACATGGTTATCAGTAACAGACCTAAATGGCTTTACCTGGGACCATAATGCAAGGTGATCATCTTAAAGGATTGTTCCTTGACGTGGGTTTAAGTGTCAAAATTCTACCAGGAAGTAAAGTCCTGAATTGTTCTAGTTTACAAAGAAGCATCATCTACATGTAATGAACCGTATAGTAAATAGCTCTTTATTTATTCTGTGTATAATAGTGAGACGGAAAAAAATATAGTTGTATTACAAGGTAAGAGTTGTTACTAGATTCACATATATCATGTTGAACTTTCCGTAAAACACTGTATTACACTGTATTACACTGTATCAAATGAAAGTTATATGTTGACTGTGTTTATGCCCAGGTTGTCACTTGCATATATTTATATGAACAGGTAGGTTGTCTTGTGTGTGTGTGTGAGAGAGAGAGAGAGAGAGAGAGAGAGAGAGAGAGAGAGAGAGAGAGAGAGAGAGAGAGAGAGAGAGAGAGAGAGAGAGAGAGAGAGAGAGAGAGAGAGAGAGAGAGAGAGAGAGAGAGAGAGAGATTGCTATCAACTAACGGTAATGGCATTGAAAGATTAATCTAGTTAAATGTAAATCAGCCATTTCAGGTCTGGGTTAAGTAAGAGGCGGTATTAATAAAACGACTTAATTTAAATTATGCATTGATTATACTTCAATCGATTAATTATTGTTCAGGAAAACACTCGGTGGTTTGGATTATGCTGGGGTGATTAACATTTTATTTGTGGTAATAGTACTCCACTTCATATAATTGGCCAAAACGTACGACTCAAGCGCATCCAACCTGTATACAAGTGTAGATTTAATACACTTTATGAATTATTTCAGCACTGCGAGCTATGGGCTCTGCTAACAGTCGATTAGGACTACGGAAATCCATTAAAATAACGCACAGCGATATCGAGGAAAAACTCGAAGACGAAGCACTGGAAAATAAAACACGTCTGGTAAGTCATACTAACATAAGTAATTTAAAAGGTAAATCAACGTTTCAAGTATATTACATTAGACAACTCAGAATAAATCCGTTTGATACCAGTGTTTTAATTGAAATATGTATCAAACTAAATACACTGTCTATCGTTTAACAGATGTAGCTGTTACAGATTGCTCCTAGGTTTGGTTTATATTTATATCTATTATTGACCTCAGTGTTTCCGGTTTCCGAAATTGTGGAAACAAACCAAAAACAGCAGAACCATAAAATCATTTTATAAGCCAGAGTCTATCTTCAAACCATCTAGACGCAACAAGAGTCACGAGTAAGTTTATGATAACATCATAGGCAGGTGACTCGTAACTGTTTATTATCTCCCTACAAGAACTCTATTTTTAGATGTGAAAAATGACAATGGTGGGGTTCCCTCACATTGACCACAAGTTCTAACATAAAATTCAAGTCATTATAATTCAGGACACTTATTTAAACCTTAATCTCTTATAGCTATTCTAATAGCATCAGCTAACTACACAGTATGGTCAGTTCTTAAACGAGATCGTCAACATGATGATTAAATGGTTGATGAAAACTGAGTTTTCACCGTAGCCAAATCAGATAACACTTCAAAAACCCGGATGTAACAGATGCCCCTAAACTTTCAAGGACTTGATGATCTTAATGTATCACAGTTGCAAAATAAGTATCATTTATATAAGTCAATATTGTTAATTAGGTTAAAATTTTCTATTTTAGGCTTCGAAGCAGCCGGAAACACATGATTGTACACAAGCAAAGAGGTATTATGGGTTTATATATCTTTAACAGCAAATTTGACCATGATATCGATGGAATCGAGATGTGTGTGTATGTGTGTCTGTGTTTGGAGTTTTGTCGTAGCTGTAACAAGGTTTCAGTCATATCGATATATGCAGTGTAGCAGTTTCTTCTGATAGATAGCACTCGGGCATGATGCAGCAGACATGTTACATAATGCCCCACACAGTCACATTATCTTGATGACACCAATAAGACCAGTCATAACACTTATCTCCTCCTACTCCCATCGTGTACCTAGCGAGGGAGCTGCTGTCACCATTTTGTATAGGTCTTCGGTGTGACTCGGCTGGAGTTCGACCCACCGACCTGTCGCATCTGAGACGGATGCTGCAACCACTTAGGCCACCGGAGCGGTCTGTAATTAGTTATAACTTACGGAATATTTAACTTATACAAACTTGTTATAACAGCAATACGAAAGTAGGATATCTTTTCTTAGTCCAAAGTATATGACACCATATATATCTTTCCTTAATCGGGTAGCCTTCGGTTGCTCAGTAGTTAACGTGTTGGACTCAAGACGGAAATGGCGTGGGTTCAAATCCTACCAAATCACCGGTCTCGGTTAGCCATTGTGGTTTGTCCTTGGGCAATGCGCTTGACTTGGCACTAAATAAACAAATTCTGGTTCTGTGCCTTAAAATACCACAAATATCGAATGTTCTAAATCATGCAGAGATTTATCTTGCAAACGTTTTATTATTCGGAAACTAAATCAAAAAAAATGTATCAACCGAGAGTAAACATTTCAACTGATTAAGAACAAATGATGAAAATCTTAAGGGTCAATAAGCACATAAGGTTAGAGATAAAAAATATAAACGTAACGCCTTCAGTATGATTTATCTCACCAGAAGTATGGTTTGACACAGAGGTCTCATGGCAAACACTGTAAGAAAAAGGTTGTCTGAGTCCTTAATGCTTCGTGGATGCGAATTGGTCAAATTCAAATTATACTTTCAGAACATATATATATATATATATATATATATATATATATATATATATATATATATATATATATATATATATATATATATATATATATATATATATATTATATATTGGAATACCATACCTTTAAGTAATCGTTGTTTCCTTGTCGTGGTATATACTCATAAACTAATTAAACTGACATACAGTCATATAGTTCCAGTTTAATACACATAAGTTAGTCAAGCACTATTAAAGCAGAAAACAAAATCTAACTGGTTGCTTCTGGTTATAATGTTTATAAAAGTTCAGGTAGAGATGGGGAAGCATGTAAAGTAATTCAGATGTTATATAATTAAAAAATAATACACTCGTAAACAGCCTTATATATATATATATATATATATATATATATATATATATATATATATATATATATATATATATATATATATATATATATATATATATATATATATATATATATATATATTATAAGACACTTTCGTCCTGGATAAATGTTTTATTCATTTCGCATATTAAAAAGTAACCCTAAACTAAATTAACTTGCTTGTTATCTCTTCTCACTAAGTTAGGACAGTTGCAACACATATTATAGTTCATATTACTGTTCTTTAACTGATATTATCCATGCCATGTGATGGAGACCCAAGTCAGATTATCCAGCGTTTCGTTCAGAAATCGTTAATCCTACGAAACGAAACTCAGTCTGGTGGGTCATAATAAGCTCTATTGACAGCTTCATAAAGACGCGGGGTAATAACGTCCGTCGGATTTGACAGAGGGTACAATTTGTCCCTTTCAATGCCGCTCTCCTCCATACGGAGTCTATCCACCAGAAGGGATGACTAGAAGCTGTCTCACATGCCTTATAGGACCCGAGAGTATCTCTTTTACGTAAAGGAATGTATCTCCCTCCACCTGTGTCCTACTCTTCTCAAGTATTATCATCATGTAACTTATTTGTATAAACACCGTTTAGATTATGCTAATATATTTTCCTTCAATAATACGTATATGTACATAACTCATACCCCATCACAGCCGCCTCGCAGTTACAACCATATAGACTGAACTAGATCTCGCATTAATCCCGATATCACTGACGGGGGATTTAACTACCACCTAGGTTGGCAGATAACATTTAGCTCTTTAACTAAATGATTTAGCCTGGGTAGGCTGCATAAGAAAGATGACAGTAGAAGTCTTCTTAAAGTATTATGATTTAGTAACTATTATATAAGAAACATTATACTATAACCCAAAAAAAGGGTTCTTGGTGGCAACTATTGTTTCATGAACCTAAATTATTTTTTTAAGAAATCATTGACTATCATTGACATTATTTTTGCTGAATCTAAATTGCATTTGTGGTGTGTCGAGTATCTTGGCTAATATTTAACACGCATGGCGGTTTGACGCTTATTCGATTCTATATTTCATTTCTGGCAACAAGTTACACTTGCCTTGTGGACTTTTCCGATATGGTAGCAAATTTACTTAGCAGCTTTTTATCTCGCCACCTAAAGTCTGTTGGAATCCTATGAAATGAAGTCTGAGGAGTATAGTTATTGAAGTTGATAAATTGTGGGACAACATGTTGAAACAGTTCACTCAAGGACCACATAATTATAGTTTTTAGCAGATTTAACTAAAACACCTCTTACTTTATTTATTAAAAATATTTAACTGCCCCTTATTGTGCTAGAGAGAATAGTTTAAAGAATTTGATCAAGTAAATGTTTTGCATTAGAACAGTTTCTTCTTTCAATATCTGTGTTCGGGGCTCCATTAAGCTGTATAATGTATTATACAGTCATCTTTCTTTAAGCAGCACTCCTTCATTCCATTGCTTTGGTCAGAATGGCAAAACTAGATTAAATTAAGAAAGGCGATAAACCGGGATTGCTTGGAAGCGCGAGAAATCTCAAATAATGGTATAAGCATAAGTTGTTTTGACATAATTAAAATAATCATATGTTCATATTGAAACTAATCGGTACGTGTTATTCATTGTGTATTTTAAAATCGGGAGACAAAATTTATTTTAATTCACATCACGTGGGTGATCATCATTGTGGTGTTAGACATTACATAACTTTGTAACTTGATCGAAGGTATTAGTTTCATCCCATTAGTTAAATATTGCAAGTAAACGAATGTGACTTAAATACAGAAAAAGCATAACATTCTCAACAAAAAATAACACATTACCCACTTCATAGTACAATGCAATGAATAAATTGCGGAAATCAAAGTATATGCGGACTCAGGCATGATGCATAATGAGCAATACTTATACAATTAAAGCTGTATCAGCGTAACTAATAATGGAAAAATGCATTATATCAAACTTCGATAATATATTATGATATATAGCCAGAGAATCTTTTATTATATTTTATAAGAAGTTATTTCTTATTAAGGGCTTAGTAATGGGGAAGACCTGCAAACAACACAACTATTTGAATATATCGTTTGGTTTTAGCAGCAACGGGCAATTCCAAGGTGAACACCTGCCATTTTTCGTGCGTATGGTACACCCATTGACATATATAAATCATTAGAATGCGACCTACGTGGGCACTTCAGTCATCGACACTTTATATTCCGCGTAATACATACACATCCTTTCAATATTGTAATCTACTCGAAATGCCATTTCTATATTCGTCTTAAATTCCCCTCTTCGATTAAATTCAAACATCTAACAGTTTCTGCATTGTTCTGGTGAAGTTGATGAAAGCGACTATACTTTACAAAGAAAAGATTGTATAATTAAATGTCATCAAAATCCAGATGAAACTTTATATTGCATGCACAATAACGTCTACAGCAGCTCATTCACTTTCTTGAACTATTAGCTTTTGTCTCTATATAAGATTTTTACATCATCGCTTAAACAGCTATTTTCTGCTCTATCCAAACAGCTTATTGGTATTTATTTCTGCAATATATATATCACTATTAATAATGAGTGAGTTATTTTGTATTTCGACCTTCAAAGCGAGCCATTGTGTTCTTATTTATAGCGTCATTTGCTGGCTTGATGGTAAAACACTATTTGGTTATGTACAGCTAAACGAGACGTTTTATATTGACTGTTAAGCACAATGTACCTGTTTGCAAAAACTTACACCGCAATTTTAGTTTGGTTTTTTGTAATTGCTAACTTCATACGCTATGGCGAGTTGTGTTTGCTTTTGGTTTTTAATTAATTTTATACTCCCTATATTATATTAATAGTCATGCAAGTGCATCTGGATGGGATATAACTTCTCTGCTAATGTAGCTAAATGTGATAACGTATAATTAGTCATAGTAATGCGACTGGATGGGATATAGCATGTCATTGCTAATGTAGATAAATGTTATACCGTCTAATTAGTCATAGTAATGTAAGTGGATGGGATATAACTTCTCATTGCTAAAGTAGCTAAATGTAATACCGTCTAATTAGTCATAGTAATGCGACTGGATGGGATATAACTTCTCATTGCTAAAGTAGCTAAATGTGATACCGTCTAATTAGTCATGGTAATGCGACTGGATGGGATATAACATCTCATTGCTAATGTAGCTAAATGTGATACCGTCTAATTAGTCATAGTAATGCGACTGGATGGGATATAACTTCTCATGGCTAATATAGTTAAATGTGATACCGTCTAATTAGTCATAGTAATGCGACTGGATTGGATATAACATCTCATTGCTAATGTAGCTAAATGTGATAACGTATCATTAATCATAGTAATGCGACTGGATGGACGATAGCTTCTCATCACGTGCATGTAATACTGAATGTCATTTAGACAGAAAGTAAAATACAATACAAAGACAGAATGATATATAAAAACCATGGATTTGGGGTTTACACTTTGCCTGTTCAAGAGAGTCGTATGTGTAATAAGATGCATGTAATGACACAGATTCTCTAAAACCCGATGTACTTAAGAACCCCGAGTATTATGTTGGAATTACATGGTAGGATTTAATCATTTTGGTTGCCATGACGCTTATATTTAATAATGAAAGAAATATATCAGAATCTAGTAAACGTAAAATCTTCATTTGACCGTGACATCAAATCTCGTTTCTTAAAGATTTGGCCTTGTTACTTGTTTAGGCTCTAGTAAACAATAACACATAAAAAGTGAAAGCAACAAGCTTTGAAAACATTTCACAAATATTGTATTTCCCTGGAAAAACAAATTTAAACATGGAAAGGAAACTTATGGTTTTAATAATCAAATGCAAACATAATCAAAGAATAATCCACGAATTAAATTTTCAAAGTCCTAGTAATGAAATGATCTAATGAAGTCAAGTTTGAGTCTCAATGAAGATCCAAGATGGAAGGCTATGACGTATGATGTAGTCTTTATTGTGCATTATCTACAGTTCTTTGTAGAAACACAACAAAATAATACTCCGGGCTTGGAAATCTTTCATAAGAAGTGTTTGTCCTAGAATTCTGTATGAGCATTCAAATATTTTCAGAGAAACGAATTAATCTTTTAAAATTTAAATGATCTGAAGATAATTACAACTCGAAAACTGGCTACAACAAAGGACAACAACTTAATAGCTGGAAACGGAGATTATTTCTCTAACGTGAAAGACTATGCACTAAACCAAGACACAGTTTTGGAAATCCCATGGAATTACATGATCATGTTTATATCACGTACCTCTATCATGACCTTGACAAAAACCAATCATTTCACTCTAAGAATAAAAAGCATTGTTTACTTCACCGCAACTATCTACGAGTCTAGAGGCATGCATTTCAATAAAGCCTCTATTTTACTCTTATCATTGTCACATTACGAATGAATAATATAAAAAGTTGTTTACTTGATTCTCAATCAAAGTTAGACATAGATCATCTTAGATACAACGTTTCGAATTTTGTTTTCGAAAAACAGAACCAAATGTCTGGAAAATATCATCTACAGTGAAATGATTTACATTACAATAAAATGTAATGAAAAAAATTAAACTGACAAACAATTAAATTAAATTATATATATATATATATATATATATATATATATATATATATATATATATATATATATATATATATATATTTATATATATATATATATATATATATATATATATATATATATATATATATATATATATATATATATATATATATATATATATATATATATATATATATATATAATCAGATATACATAACAATCTTGTCATGCCCAAAAGCGAACAATTGATTTACATTGGTGTATATAAAGACGACTGTATCTGGAAAACTCATTTGTAAAGAGTATGTAAGCTCTTACGAGTCTAGGTAGAAAACAGGGCTAACTGTGTAAGTGACAGTGGTGAAACGTCAAATTAAAATGTCAGTTCAATGTTAAGCTGCATCTGAAATAAATGTTCTTTATTTTTAAAACTCTTTATTACAATAGACGGTATGCAACACAATGATAACGCAAACTTAGTTTCATGTATAAAATATCCCTATCGTGCCCGAATGTCTGATGCACTGTGATTACAAATTGTAATTATATGAATGGCGCATGAGTAATACAATATTTGTAACGATAAAAAACAACTGATACTAAGTATTGGCTCTATATGGTTTCCTTTGAAAATAAAATGTGTACATATAGCATCGACAAATGTCATCGAAATCTTTTACAGTCTATGCCGTTGTGGCTAAAACATGGATAGTTCCCTTATAACATCTTACGCATTTTAAAAACCCCAACGATGAATAGGACTATGTGCTATTGTTGGCAGCTTCCTCGGAGTCAATAAATTGATATATTTATCTCACTTTATATGGTAATGAATTCTAGCAGCAATATTTTATATCATACACGTCTCTATTTCAAGAAAGCGATTATTCATAATGTCTAGAGTCTATGTATAGGAAAGCTTTATTGTAGCATTGCTCATTCTTGTGTGAAGTGTGATTTAAGATATCATTTACCCTGTCCCGTGACGTTAATAAATCTCCATAAGATGAGTTGTAACTTTATAAAAGGTAAAAGTGTCTAATCCGCATTCCGTATATGTTTTTACTTTGATTTTAATGACGAGATTTGTTTCTCTCTCCTAAAATTGGCTTTTTGTCTCTGGCAGGTCCAGATCGTGAAAGTGTTACAGATTCTGCTTATATACACTCATTGATATATGCATGTGTATGCACATTTATTCATTCTCAAATTCGAGGGTGTTTAATGCAACAGTTTCTTTTTTCCATGTTTCACCTTTGAAAAACGGTATCATTACTAGATGTTATAAGTGCCTATTTAACTTCCTCTTATGTCATACGTTTAATTTCTATACTGAAAGCAAGCATTTGAAATTTATTATGTTGGGGGAAAAATGACATAAACGTAAAACATAAGAAAAGTAGTCTGACTAGACTGAACATAGGACTTTTAGCTAGACTGAACATAGAACTTTTAGCTATTGTGTAAGATAGTTAGTCATCGTAAGGAATCTGCTTTTAAAAGAAATAATTTACTTTCTTTCCAACCCCTTTCTAAGTGCAGCTCGAGCAAAACATAACGTTGAAGAAATGAGAATGCATGAGAAGGATAGTGCAGAAAGAATATTAGATATGGAAGCCCAAATACGGCAGCTTAAACACGAGAACAATCAATTGCTAACAAGGTATGAAGGCTAAACAGATCTATTGTTCAAACTTACAACTTCGTGAATGTATTTCATTTACAGTTCCTTCTCTTTCTCTCGTGTTATGCATTTTAATTTCTCTCTCTCTCTCTCTCTCTCTCTCTCTCTCTCTCTCTCTTATGAAATGTTGTAGGCTTTCTGTTAGATCTGTGATCAACGGTAAAGTGATTTGAGAACAAGATGTATACAAAGTAATGGTTCAGTTTGGGATATAGTAAAATTTTACTAGTACATTTAAGAAACTAAAATTATTAAACATACAATTTTAATAATATATTTTCAAGAAATGATTTACTGTATCAAAGATTCTGATAGCTATGATATGTTCTTTTTCCGTGAAGGGTTAGTGAGATCGGAGCTGTGAGACTTTTAGACAACAATCCAAACCTCGCTGATTTAAGTGATGCGAACAGACCTGAAAAGCTAGTGGAGCAATTCGCTGAAATCTATGACAACGAATGGATGTATGCCTTTGAAAGCCTGATTGGAACAAATGAATTAAAGGAAGAAGATGCAATAAAAAATCTTCTACATATATTGCGGGTAAAAACAATGCTTAATGCTCAATGCTTATGTAAAAACTAGTCTCTTTTATGTAAGATGATCATTGTTTGGAATGCTTTACACATTTATAAATAATTTGAACAGTAATAATATTTAAGTATATTTGACAGAGACGTAATTATAGAGACAGAAAATAATTGTAATAGTTTTACAAACACAAATTTATCATAGTACGGTGAAGTCTTCCTTTAGTTTACCTTTTGCGTTACAACACACACACACACATACACACACACACACACACAAATATATATATATAGTTATATAGATAGATTTATATATACCTAGATAGATACAGACAAACTAACAGTCACACAGAATATCTAATTTCTAATATGTAAATGACATTGTAAAGAATTGGACATATATTTTCAGGAGAACTGCTATTTTCCTACTCTGCTCTCTATACCTATTCATTGCCATTATGGAACAAAGCGGATAGAAGTGACAGACTATATGTTAAAGGAATGAGAAATAATAATAATAATAATAATAATAATAATAATAATAATAATAATAAGAAGAAGAAGAAGAAGAAGAAGAAGAAGAAGAAGAAAAAGAAGAAGAAGAAAAATAATATCAATACTACTACTACTGCTGCTACTACTACTACTACTACTAATGATAATAATAATTAATAATAGTAAAACAGCAATGGCGTATTCAATTGATAGAAATTGTATAACCGTAGTAACAGATAGCTATCAAACTGGGGCATTAAATACAAAATTGTACCACGCATTGGAATGTTTTGTACTTAAACAATACAAATCATTTAAAACATGATCCTGATTTCATAAAACAAGCAGACAAAGTTAACAAATAATGTAATATAATCTTAGTTTGCAGATAACTTTTTGTGTAAAAATATTTCAAAATAAACCAACCTTGATTAAAGGGCAGTCAGAATAAAGCGTGGTTAAAAGGTTGAGACACAAACCAAACTCGGAAAATTTCATTACTTCTCCATTGTAATGTTTCAGGTTATTTACACAGAATGCTTATCTGCGTCAAGGAAACATTCGAAAAGACTGAAGAAAGCGATAGTACGTTATCTGGGAATGTCTAAGGTAATGGAAATGACACGCAAAGAGCATGGTTAATAATACCATATTTAAAAATTGAATTACTTAACTTGCAGAAATGATCAGGAAAATGTAATATTGAATATATATCGATTAAATGCGTTGATTAATAGAACCTTGCCTATGTGTGCGTGTAGGATAAGGACATATGATACAATAGACGTATATTGTGCCCTACCCGCTCCCAGTCCTCTTCACCAGTCTTGATGCTACACCTCTCGGCTCTCTATGACATTTGAAGTTACAAAGTGATAAACCCACTGTGATGCATTCCTGAACCGGCCAGACATCGCTGTTTTCGGATTGGGTCAAATAGTTGTAAAATAGAAAAACTATAAATATAGGTACAATTGAAAAACACTATTTTCCTGCGTACATTTCGTAATGTTAAAGCTAATGGAACACTAGTTACACTATTATCTGATTTCATAAATCTGATAAATATTAATGCCCTGTTCTTAACTTTGATCAATGTAAATTTTACGAATATGTATATATTTAGTACGCTGGCACTTACTCGGATGCGGGAGGTTGCGGGTTAGAATCTTGGCCGAGTCATACCAAAGACTTATAAAAATGGTGCTGAAAGCAGCCTGTTACTTGATAGGGATATCTTGCTACATGTCTACGGCATGAGTCTCAAGTGTCTCACTGCAGACATAGTAGCAATATGACTGAAAATAGTGTTAACAGATGTTGTAAATACGACTCACACATACAGACATCGACACACACTCACTCGAGTCTCTGAATCTGTCAACATGTGTATCTGAGAAAGCTTTCAAAAAGTAGCTTCCAGTGGGTGGATGATTTGTCTCAGATCTTTTATTGGGTTCTTCTAAAACAATTTATACCGACCGCTATTATATGCTGAAGATGGCGCGAATCCCACAAAACTAAAGTTTTATTTTCCAATGTTAACATTTGATATAATATCTTGTTTGCAGATTATGTGGATCAGAAGCAATATTGACCAGATGGTTCCAATATAAATTCCACTCAACGCTGATATTAAAAGTAACATTTCCTTTAATTTAACAAATCAGTTGAAATTAAAGAGTCTTTGTTGTTGCTATTGCTAAAAATAATAGAGATTCATTATGAATAAACCAATAAAAATATGAACAGATGTTGTGTCATTATTGTGAATGTTACAACACATCTCCATTATGTTATTATATTTTGCACTAGATGTACACGTATAAATAAATTAATCTTTCAAAAAAGCATTATTTACAGCAAAGAGACGAACTGGTCATTAAAGAAACAGTGACGAGACTTCGAGAATACAGGGGAAAGAATCCGGATCTAAGCATCACTCGTATTGGAAAGGTGAGCTGCTAAATTTATATTTAACAAGAAAATTCTTTACCTTTTAGCACAATTAATTCTGTTTTTTCATTACATCATCACCTAAACAGGGTTATACTGTAATTAAGCAGTTCATATGCTAGTCCATTCCATTCTGCATCTGTTTGCAACCATGTATATGGCATCAATGTGATACTAGATTTGTTTCTTTAGGTTGTGTATGGAATCAATATCATCCAACCTTCTCCGCTGATCCGTCTATCGATGATAAAATGATATACTTAAGATAAATACAAGTGTTAGATGGATTTTCTGTTCGCATCACATTGAGACAATGGGAAAATTAATTTTAACTGATCAGAAAAAAAGACTTCTTTCACAGACGAAACTCTGAATCATAAACCAAAAGGTATCCACCTAAATAACCGATTTAAGATCCAAACTGAAATTATATTTTATGTTCAGGTCTCTATAATGAATGGGTTACACTAATATGAATATATGGTAATACGTTGAAGGTGCATCTCTCTGCTAAAGACATCCGTGACTAAACATATGCATTAAAACATTTTAAATAACAAATTATAATAGAATTAAACTTGTTGTAACCTTACCTTTTGTAGAATTTGAGGGTAGAATGTTATAAATGAATGCCGAAGCAATCTCTCTGTTTTGCTTTAGCCAGACTTAATTTCTCTCTACATACAATTATTTGATGTTAAAGAGAGAATATCAATGTTTTATTCTATGATTCACATAATCTTCATTCTATTTCTAAACAGATAATCAATAAACGATTGAAAGGGCAAATTGAAGACAAAGTTTATGTTGCTACAGACAACTATATGCAGGTATGCACGCGTGTATGCTGGCTAATGTGTATCAAAGACCCCCAGATGCATTTACACTTTGGTGACAACCCTGGAAATGATCATAACCATGGCGTTAACCAAGATGTACACATTTTTAATGCAACACAGTTTGTAAGCTACACAAAAAGAGGGATGTATGTGAAATACTTCGTATGGCCTGCATTGTTCCTGTACAGGAACGGTCCTATTATGAAAAAGGGAGTTGCCCAGGGATCGCATGAGAAACCCACGGTACATGCAATAACTGCTGATAATAAAGATAGGGATGAATATGATAACAGTGTTACATTTTTGGGAGTCACGCGTCAGAAACATACTGGAACTTCTGATGATGGTATGTATACCGCAGCAAAGCACCAGGTGGATCGTCTCTCTAATTACTCGACTTGTGATACTATGATCAAGGAAAGGATAAGAACGTCAATTGATATGAGTAAAAGCGATGTCTCTGGCCAGATACCAATGGAATATGTGATAAAGAAGAAGAACCAAAGTTCATTTCTACGTCATCAACAGCAGGGGATGGCGTCAGTGGGGGAGTTAAATGGTGAAAAGTTAGGGACGAAAAATGAAGGTAAAACAAGCTCTAACAGTGAATTAGTTGACTGTACCAACAATAGATTATTCAATCTGGATCCAACGACGGCTGAGTTTAAGAATGGAGAAGAATCAAATAGGAACACGTATGTAAGAAAGCATAAGAAGAAAAAGAAGAGTTTGTATTCCAGTTTGAAGGACAAACCTTCAAATTGACATCACTGGTTTAGAAACGTCGGTGATAAGCGCATTAATCTGTGAGTTCTCTCAGAGAACGTTTCGGTTTATGTTCCACTAAACAATCTTGCCAAACTAATGCACATACGGTCCAATAGAATTAATATATATCTAACTTGAGACTTTCAGGTTTCTAAGCATTTGTTAGAGATAAATTATTTATTGATATTATTTCCATCTTCTGTTGCGAAATATTTCGTATCTTTCAGTCCGTTGAAATTATATATGCTAAATGTCTAGAAACCCGCACGCAGGTACCGATCACATTCCACTGAAAACCAACCATAGATTAAGAAGGTATTCTAGCATGCTAAATAAATTATGAATGTGCATAAGTTTGACATGGCATTTCATTTGGAGAGGTATCCCATCAAGGGTCGCATAACTCTTACCTAGATCGATTTGTAACACAAACACTGATAATTGATAATGGTGACCTTTAACTATTGTGTTTTAACTTTCATCACCTGAGCTAAATCATGGAATTTGAAACTGTACGTTCAGTTTTGCTCTTTTGATTTATAATAATTTAAAAGAGAGCAATTATCAGGAAAACAGTACTATATAGAAATAATCAGATTGATCACACATCGTGAAGCATCCTTACCAACATCGAGGATAATAAATATCTTTATATATATAAAGTTCTTCGCAATTGTAAAATAAATATTAATGCTCTGTTTTTTACTTTGAACAATGTAAATTTTACGAATATGCATATATTTAGTACGCTGGCACTCATCGTATTGGTATTTATTTAAAGAATATGTATGTTTTGATATTATGTCAGTTTATAGCACTAGCTTTACAAATTATGATCAATTGCTAACATTTCTGAGATATGTCTATATTTCTAAGAAATCCAAAAACAGTTTCAAACGTGAACAAACACTTAACAATAAAAGAAACGATACACTACAATGCGAAAGGACATTAGCACTGCAATTTTTCGTAGATAGTAAAATCAAATAATTTAGAAACTTTTAATTATTATCAGCAACATTGCAGCGTGCATACAATTACAGGAGTAACTGACAGTCCTCATGTTAAGGGATAAATCGCTATAAAAAATATAAAATGCATTATAAATGCTAATAGAGAATTTCAATTTCTATGAATCAAACATGCGTTTAAAGATGGGTCAGTTTTAAAACTATTCTGGCACTGGTACAGGTCACAATATCACCCTTGAACATCTGCCGTATTTACCAAATGCCTAGATTTTGATATCGTTATATATCGTATAAATTGGTCAGCCTCTATTTCATGAAAATTGTTAACATTCCCTTAATTTTATAATTCAAGACAGCATACTGACAATAGTTTTCCAATAATTGTCAGTATCGCTTTTAGTCATGATTGTCTTATTATGGAAGTTGTTTTCAACCCCTTAAGTAGGATATTTCCCACATGACAATGATAATGGCTAACTTTGGATCTGTATAACAGATGGATGTATTGAAATAATCCCTTCTAAGTATATTATTATTATTATTATTATTATTATTATTAGTAGTAGTAGTAGTAGTAGTAGTAGTAGTAGTAGTAGTAGTAGTAGTAGTAATAGTGGTGGTGATGGTAGTAGTAGTAGTGATATTAGTAGTCGCAGCAGTATTTGTTGTTTTAGTGGGGGAGTGTATTAAGCAAGATATAAACGTTTTTTCTCTCTCATTTTAATCTCATATGTGATTATTATTTATGAGGTTTTGCAGATGATCTTCAGAGGTAGTAGATAATACCTTTCACAAGCACTTCTGCCACATAAATGAGAATTTTCAAATAATACATAATCCTTTTGCTAGTATTTTTCATAATTTTCTTGAGTGAGTTTAATAAAATTTCAATGATTTAGCCGTTTCAATATTAGAATTCGCATGTTTTAAGTTCTTACATTTTCCCCTTGTTTCATATCATCCTCAAAATCTGCTTGCTCTAGTACATTTTGTAAACGACATAATGTATTGTATTGAATCTTCTAGTTTTATAGCGATATTTATCAGAAATTATATGCTTTCCAACCGTTTGAAGTTCATGGAAAGCCAAGCCATGCTCAGCCTGCTCATAATTGTAAGTATGCTTTGGATTGTTAATGTAGTTTTAACACTTAATCAGTAACATCACTACTATATATGGAGTATGGCATTATAGAGATGTTGCACGATGTCCCACCCAGTCACATTATCCTGACACCAGGCCGACCAGTCCTAACACTAACCTCTTAATGCTTAGCGCCTAGCAAGGCAACTGTAGTACCATTTTTGTAAGAATTTGGTATGACTCGGCCGGGCATCGAACCCACATCATCACGCTTCCACGGCGGACGCTCTAATCACTAGGCTACCGGAGCGGTGAACACTATAGATGACAATCTCAAACACATCATCCTGAGATATGGGAACGTATTTATACAAAATAAAAACTTTTGATACCAAATCGAACGTTGCATTATTTACAATATTGGTATAATAGGGACAGCATAGTATACATGAAATACACATACCCAAAACAAGAACATAATTAGTTTAGCTGATTCATTTACGTAAAGTTCAGACAGAAAATAACGTGCACTACTGAAAATTGTAGGATGATTAGCAGTCTTACAAAGGAATATATTTACTGAACCTATTCATATATGTTAATAAATAATTAAAATACGACGTTTTTTTGTTTTTTTGTTTTTCAAATCCACATTTTTTGCGCGAGGCAGATTTGGCTCGAATATGTTTTACAACATTCCATTTAGCCGCTGAATTGGTATTGGAATTGGTGACAAGTGTTACACCGGTGATTAGAGAGGGATAAATAGATAGACAAAACTACACATGTCATCGTTCCGAGTGGCGGAAAGAATGTGGCTGATGCGGCGTGTGAATATGTCAAGGCTGTAAGGCCGATATATCTGTTTCTACACAATATCAAACGAATCTTTCCCTGACTCACAACAAAATAGTTTTATATGTATTGTATCACCCATTTTAAGTCACAGATTCTTTTCACTTTTTATAAAAGTTTAAAATACGAAACATATTGTTCCACCTTAAAAATCCCCTATATTAAAGTATATAATCTAGGTCAGGCCAAGGCATATACAATGCAATTATATAATCAAATTGTATGCATTGCTGAAATGGTGATTGAGTTTTTAGTTTCAACTATTTCAAACATGTTTTTTATTTAATTAATTTAAACGGCAGTCACGGGAAAGTGAATGTATCCTTCCTACTCTAATGAAACATACGTTTGGGGTCAGTAAGTGACCTTTTCTTCATACACTATATATACAATACACATACTCTATTTCCAAGCAAATTGCATGGATAGTTGCAGAGAAAAAGAGCACTTAAATAAATTCAAATTTATTCAGAAAGCTCTATAGTTTACAGTACTTTATAACTGTTTAATTGTATGTTTAAAACAAAATAGTATAACAAGATGGCATTCCTATATCTTTGCTTCATATTTAAAACAGTTGGAACTCTCTGTGATATATCAACCTGTATATTCGCTAAAAGTTTGTTAGTTTTATCGTACGATTTACTAGAAAAATTATATTCCACAGTACTACGAATAGACACGCTTATATTTGCTCCTTATAAATATAAAATTCCGTTGATCGAAGTTTTTGAAATTCTGAAGCTAAATGATGTTTGGGTGATTGTTGTTCTCATATAATTATATTGTGGAATGTCTCTTCTCTTTGCCATCAGTACTGCAACTTGGAAAGGTGTGCATAGTTCAAGAGAGTTTCTTACTTCTCCGATTTTTAAACCTTTAAATTTAACACTGTGTGGCAATTAGAAAACTCATATGCATATCAGATGCTGTAGTCGCCGTTACTGTCTCTTAATTATTTATATATAGCACTGCTCTAACTACTAAGACTCGTTGAAGATACAAACTATCCGGTTTCATTAGTCAGTTATTTACCAATTTAAGTGTTTAATTGAAAAGGAGACATTTTTCTCCGAAACTGGAGTTATTTATAACCTTGCCGATAGTCTTGGCATGGCTCCCTAAGTATGTTTTACATTGTCTTTATTTTAAAAAAAAAAAAAAAAATTCAACGCAAGATTTCAGCGGCGAAGTACTTGGTTTCTCATTTTGCATCATGCGTTTTGTCAATTAGAATTACCAGCTTCATATGAGAACTTAACGTCAAAACATTTGGTCCAAAATATTGTAGTTAATATCACACAAGTTTAATTTCTCAGCGGCGGATAACGTGACATACTCATAAACTCCTCATCTCTACTGATTGTATGCCCTCACTATCCCCCAGAAGCAAATCATCATTTTCACCCGATAGTAAAATTCCGTAGACCGAAATTTTTTTAAATTCTGAAGCTGAAAGATGGTTGGGTGATTGTGCTTCTTGTATAGATAATTATATTGAGGAATTTCTTTCTTTTTGTCATCTGTACTGCACCTTGATAAATAAACAATATCATTCCTATAACCACATTTCAATTAGAAAATTAAAATTTATAATAAAACTGTAGTTTTTAAGCACACACGAAATTGTAATGTTTTTCGAGGGCATATTGCATGATAGCTTGCTATATGGTAATGATTTAAAATAAGTATTACTGTATTTAAATGAAATATTGATGATGTAATACGGATAAAACGAAGAGAGTGCATAATACAAAATCACAAAATCAAACTGAATTATTCTTAAATTAATTTATAGCATCATAAACATCAATTATTTCTTCTTTCTCTCGGATCTTTTTTCTAGTCATTATCATTCAAACGTATGATCACCAACACAACATTTCTAACCTCTTTTTCACCTCGAGCCATTACCAGTGTGTGTTATGTGTTTGTGTGTGTGTTTGTGTGTGTGTGTGTGTGTGTGTGTGGGTTCAAAATTTCAAGAGGTCCCTGACTTTCTTTGAAAGTGCACTAAAGCAAAAGTCTATGTGCGTATTTACTTACAGATTGCATAATAGCCAGTGCACAAGAATAAAATGATGGTCAAATTTCAAGTGACGAATGACTGTGTGTGTGTGTGTGTGTGTGTGTGTGTGTGTGTGTGTGTGTGTGTAGGTTTTCTGTGCATTTATATTTTATATTTCCCGACAACCTGGAACTTACCCAACTTCCCATATCCGGTCCTGCAAACAACGTTTCACAGTGTGGTTTGTATGCATCATTGGTGAAAACATATAACAATGCAACTTGTTACTTTTATGGGGCTAGTGAGTGAGTGAGAACTAAGCACTTGCCTTTCAAATTGTTCATTCACCGTTACTTATAGGACTCTAGTGGCCGAGTGGTCTAAAGCGTTCACTGTTACAGATCATTGCCATCTTACCTCTTCCTGCGTAGGTTTGAGTTTCGGATTACCACCCTTACACCATTTACGTGCAAGCTACCGGAAAGCAAGCTACACTAACCGGTCCCCATATATATATAATCTCTATTTACACGGAAGTAAAATAATCAGTATAGTACAGGGACATAATTCAGCTTAAGCGTTTTCTTCAACTTAATTTCCGCAACTGTATTATCGGCAATCTCGATAAAAACGTAGGCGAAGTTATGTAAAGACATTACAGTTCAGACAAATTCTATCCTCGTGTAATATGGAATTTTTGTATCCTTGTTGATGTAGACCAGCTAAAACAGTTGAAATCAGGTGAGTCCGAATATAAGATGTACACATTCAATGTAGTGTATGTGCATTCCGATTTGTGATAGTTTCCACGAATTAACATGGTAATCAGTTTTCAGTGTTTTACGACACATCAACGTGTCAAGATGATATCGAGATAAATTAATCCCAAGAACATATATTGTCAAAATACACACCGCAGCAACTAATCAGGGCTAATACGATAACATGATTCGAGAAAAATGTATGATCGTGACCCTGACATACTTAACAGCCAGGTAATGCTTCTGTTTTCATTGATCTGATGTATGCCTCACACAATTTGTCCCCAGTGCTCAACATAATTCTAGACAGCAAAAGCTGATCTTTACATTATGCCCACACTTAATGGATTTACGGTAATAGTAACGTTCTGTAGTACTCGTATTAAAATAGTCTTGTTACTATCACAAAAAAGCATTATTAACCCTTTCTCAGTATTGAGATTGTGATCAGCCACTTCTTATCCCAATCTGATTAAAGCCAGATCTTCGCAGTCTTACGTGTATGTCTGTCATACATAGATAAGAATTCGAGATTTGGTGATCTTCGGAAATCCCAATCCATTTTTGTTTAGTATCATATCAGATAAAGCATTGTAAGTTCGTGTTAGGGAGAGTTATTTTTAATAATTACATGTTCCGAATGACGTATGTCACGTTCATAAATTGTAACCTTAGGATTTGATTGGTGCACCTCAACGGCAACGGAATATGCCATCTTATTGGTGTAAATCAGATCTCCACGTAGGAACGGTTTTAATCCGATTGCTTCGTATCCATATTCACAAGGAATATACTACGCAGTTACTTGCAATCAATGCAGATGTATGTTGGTATGTGTAAAACAGATATCCTGAATAATTATCCAGACACTGTGTGCCTTAAGTATATACATGTATTATGTTTTACACAGCGGACCTTGTCTGAAGCATACAGTGTGACTATATCCAGTATCCGTTACATCAGGGGTCTCAAACTCAAATTATCCGGGGCCGCAGGAGGTAGAGTTTGGGTAAGACTGGGCCGCATCGAGTATTCCGCAAAAAAGCGATTACAATTTCAATAAAGTACAACTATTACAATCTGCTCAACCTTTATTAATAACAAATAAAAACATTAAGGGTTCTCAAGAACATAGGCTTCACTTACATCCTCCTACTCCTTGTTGCCAGAGACCTGGCAGCGCTTCTTCTTACACAGCTGAGCAACATTTGGCTTGAGTGAGGAAGCAACTGAGACCCTCAGTATAGCTTAAATATGCTCATCAGTAAGTTTGGCCCTGAACTTTGACTTGTTAAAGTTCATAGTGGAAAAGAGCTTTTCACACAGATAGGTACTCCCAAAAAGGCACATGATCCGATTGAACAACCTGGAAATCTCAGGGAAAGTGGAGGGCAATTCTCTCATAAATTGTCCAAGCTTGTCTGTTTTTACATTCACCTCCCTGAACTTAGCCTTGAGTTCAGAATTGCACTGATGATCAATCAGCTCCATTTGAAGCGCGGGGGTGGGGGGAATCTTCCACATTGAAGGAGAAAGGGTCAGCAAAAATTTGAAAAGTGGCTCTGTGTGTTTTGAAGTCTGCAAGCCTGTGATCAAATTCTTCTTGTAGCTATGCAATGGCATCATTATACTTACTACTGAATGGTGTGCCCGAGCCCATGAATATTTTGCATGTTGGGAAATGGCAGAGGTTTCTCTGAGAAAGCTGGGCTTTCCATAACACAAGTTTTCTGCAGAATGCCCTGACATTGTCATAGGCAACACTGACAAGCTGCCCCTGGCCTTGTAACTTCTTGTTGAGTAAATTCAGCTCCTGTGTAATGTCAACAAGAAAAGCAAAGTCCATGAGCCATTTGGGATCACTTAGTACAGGAACAACCACCCCATCCTTCTCCATGAAGGCTTTGATTTCTGCTCTCAACTCAAAAAGCTTTTTCAAGACGTTTCCCCTACTAAGCCAACGTACCTCGGTGAAGTAGATAACATCCTCATATGCTGACTCTATTTCCTTTAATAAGGCGCTTAACTGCCATGGCTTCAAGCTCCTGGATCTGATATGGTTGATGCATTTCACAACGTCAGACATCACATTGTCAAACTTCAGGCATTTTCTGCAAAGGGCCTGCTGATGGATAATGCAGTGTAGAGCAAAGCCCTCTTCCACACCCTCATCTTCCAGTTTTCTTTGAACATGTGCCACGAGTCCATGTATTTTCCCTGTCATTGATGGCACTCCGTCGGTTGTTATTCCTGCAAAATGTTTCCACAGTAAACCGGCATCCACAGTGGCATCACACAGCTGGCGGAATATCTCCTGAGCGGTGGTTTGGCCATGCATTGGAATCACTTTGAGCAACTCCTCCATCACTTCAAAATTATCATCAACACTACGGACATATATTGCGAGCTGTGCAGTGTCAGTAACGTCTGTTCTCTCATCAATAGCGACTGAGTATGCTTGGAAATGTTTACCTTTCTAACACAGTTGATCATAAATGTTACCTGACAGCTCAGAAATGCGCTTTGCCACTGTGTTGGCTGAAAGGCTGATGTTGCTAAACCGACCCTTTTTTTCCGGACAGACTATACTTGCAGCTTGTAACATGCAATTTTTGATGAACTCGCCTTCTTTGAATCACTTTTCTGCCTTAGCAATCATCTCACTCACCACGTACCTAGCTTCAACTGCTGCATTACTTTCTTTGTTTGCTTTCTTGAAAAAATCTTGCTGCCTCAGTAGACATGTTTTAAGTTTAGCGACCTGGGCCTCTTTCTCATCTCCCTGGTACTTTGCATACTCCTCAGCATGTCTGGTTAAATAATGACGTCTGATGTTGTACTCCTTGTGCACCGCAACTTTCTCGTTGCATATAAGGCACGTCGGAATGCCCCTGTGCTCAACAAAACAGTAGTCCGTCTCCCACTTCTCCTGAAATTGTCTGTGCTCATCGCCAACCTTTCTCTTCACAGCAGGTTTTGAGAAAGACATGACTGGGGTCGGGTGACAAAAAACGTATTTGCACTGTGTGATAAAATATATTTCCTTCCATTCGGTAACACTCCCGAATCACGTATCACGGGACTTTGCTCTTAGGGAGATTTAGAAACCAACATAATAAATGAGGCTGCAGTAGTCTGAGAGTGAATTCCCGAATTATGATGTAATTTCTGACGTATGAAATATATATTGCTCGATAATTTAAAATAATAATGTAATATGTGACCTTCCACGATGGTTTCAGTCGTATGTCACCAAAGCTAGTTTTGCGCTAGCGTTGAAAAAAGACGGTTGGTAACAATGACCTTTTGGCTGACATTGAATCAACAAACATTTTTCTACAGTTTTAGTTACAGTAAATAAATCTACATTAATTTTGGCTAAATTAATAACAAATCACTGCACATGCTTATGCTAGTTTGTTCCAAAAATTAGGCGAACAAGACATTAAAACTCGAATATTGAGCATCGCGTCACCCCTAACTAATACGTGTTTAAACAGAAGGCAGGAGCAGGCAATATGTATGAATTATTGATGTGAAGGAAGATGCTATTGTAGGGAGAATGAATTTTGATTTTTTTATAATCGTAGAAAAGGCCTTTTTGACTAACCCTTTTTGAAAGTGACCAAGCTGACAGGCTCGGAATTTCCCTACTCGTACACACATACGGCAATTTTAATAGGGATTCTTTGATACTGTGTCAGATTGCTACGATTTACACAATTATGGTTGTGCATTACCCACTAACTGACTTTTTTTTAACTTTTGATATATGTATATACTATTATGCAACAATCGAAGCGTGTTTTCTCAAAACCGGACTTTGGCCATGTTTGTCTCGTAAAATGCTATAAAATAAAAACTTTGAGTCCAATTTTAAAACGTTTTTTACCATTATAATCAACGTCCAAACCTATACAAACAAAATAAAAATCAGAATTAGACTAGTCAGTGAGATTCGACTGAAACCGTCGCGGACGGTCACATTATAGATATGAGAATGGGGAAAACGCGCGGGCCGCATTAGCACTAAGCTTTGCTGTCAGGTAGTGGGCCGCAAAATATCGTCTCGCGGGCTTCAAATGGCCCGCGGGCCGCGAGTTTGAGACCCCTGCGTTACATATACGCATTGCTTGTTCATGAGTTTGTGCTTAGCAGAAGTGCTATAGACTTAACAAAGACGATCTCGTTTCAAAACTCTGGGTTGATCTGATTGTGTTAATACTTTTACTTACAGACGAACCATCATTTCCATTCTTTTAGAAGTGGTTAATATCGTTAATAAGTTACATGTAGTGTTGGTGGCACAGGATGAAACGACAATAGTCGTGTTTTTCAGTCTTTTCAAAGCAGTCGAAATGCTTGTTTGCCACGCCTATGGCAGAAACCTTTAGTATGAATTTTATTCAATGCTTCTTTCATCCAATAAGGATCAATTGTCAATTTATTGTACACTATTACTTGCGTGGGATATTTCAATTGATTGTCTCTGATGACGTCGTAGGAGGATACGTTTTTAAATCCACACGTACATTTACATAAGCTCCTGCAGATCAAGTGGGATACAAACATTTTGATTTCCAATTTATATCAGTGACGTATAAGTCTTTCGTTGACAATATCTTTTTCATTTATTTTTATTATTATTATTATTATTATTATTATTATTATTATTATTATTATGCTAAGAATTAAATGCCCCAAACAAACAATGCCTAGCAAAAGCTGGTAAAGCTAGTAATACATATAATAAGAACAAAAGTTGCAACCTTATCAATGCTTCTAACTGGGTTCGACTTCATTTCAGAAGAGGAACACATTCGTTTGTTTGCTTTATCTTGTCTAATAATCTAAATTTCATAAAACGTTGCTATCCCCAAAAGATATTGGTAAAATATTATACAGTGTCTGTTTCGTACTAGAATTAGAGTTTTGTGCTTGTTTGGCTAAATATATGTATACTAAATACAAGACGGTATACTGTACAATATGAGATGCCTTTGGCTATTGACATTAATTGTTCAAAGTATGATATAGTTTTCTTAACACATTATAGCATGGTTTTAAAATCAGAATTTCTGATTATGAAGTTTTAATCACTTTGTTTTGATTACATTCTTAGCTTTAATTAGCTTTCATTTATCAAAAATACAACGACATCATGCTTTGGACCATCGATTATTTCGTTCCATCAACATTCTAGTATGCCCTTTAAGGAGGGGATGTTCTTAAGAGTTTATATCGGTTTGTTTTAGTGAAGGATATTTTCATTTGATAAGTATGTTTTCGGTATTATCGTACAATACGTTTTCTGCCATAGAAATATATAAGAAGGTTTTATTTCAGATTTATTACTGAGTTGCTTACTTTCATATTTGGGACATTCTACAAATTATATTTTTACTAGTGTCAATTCATAGGACATAAAGCACGTGCACATGCGTGAGTACCAATGTTATTGATAATCGTGTAATAATGTTATGAACTGATTCAGCATGTACACGAAGAGTTAGCACATCATATATTGTTAACATTGAACATAGCTGTATAACGGAAAAGTACTTTTTTTTAAAAAATGCACTGGGGGGAACATCATACATGTATAAGATGACAGAGAATTCTGATGCATCAATGTTTACTATAGCAAACTCGTATGTTCTTACAAATTAGCAGACACAAAACCAAATGGTTCAGCAAAGAATTTCAAAGAAAGTAGAAGTAAAACAATATGACATGTCTTTAATCACCAAATTAAACATCCAACATTGTAATGACGTCATCTACCCCAACCCCATGCATGCTTCAATTAGTCAGTTCTTGGTAAAAGAACGCAATACTACAAGAATGGAGTTGATAGTTACAAACATGGATGCCGATTATAAGGCTCTAGAAAACAGTGGAGTCAAGACAATGTATAGATACTCATGTTCAACATACGCAAGCGGGATGACAATACTGAAATCTGTGGGATAACTGATACTAACAGATACAGCCACAACAAGATAATGGAAAAGGTCGTATAATTGTGAAGAAATAAACTAAACATCAATATTGGACAACATTATACTGGTATAGACTGGAAAAATGTTATGAAATGCAAATGCACCCATAATTTTGTTGTTGTTTAAGGGTTTAACGTTATTTTTCAGCACACGATAGGCTATACATGGCGGCCAGTATTAATGGTGGAGGAAGAACCAGGGAAAAACCCCAGAAAGAACCACCGACCCACGAGAAGCTACTGGCAAGATTTTTCACATACCCACATTGGCTGAATCTGAGACTCGAACCCATGCAGACAGAGGTGACATGGCAGTAATCCGTAACGGAGAACGCTATAGACCACTCGGCCACTCGGGGCCTTCCATAATGTTGTCGAATAAGGAGGGAATGACCAACTTAGAGGCATGTCAGAACAGGAAATCTTTGCAGGGATACGGAATATATTAAGAGATGGTATTTCAAAATTTCAAAAATTTCAAAAAGTCGAGAAATTAAACTCTGGAAAACATACATTAGCATATGATTGCAAGGTGACGACAAAGTAAGGGAGAAAACTGCGTTGTATATCCCTATTTACTAGTGATAAAATGACTATTAAGTACACGAAATGATAATGTAACTCAAATGGTAACTGCTGTTCAGTACCTCAGATGGGTTGCGATGTGTATGAAGACTGTACTAACTGATCTGAATAGTTTTTAGGTCATATCAGAATAACCTTTTTGACCGTTTAATCGCACTGACTGCACCATTATTCACGGTGTTTGTTCTAGTAGAAGATATAAGGCAATTAACTATATAACTATAAAACTGTATGATCTTTGTTGCACGTCAATTAGTTTTTAGATGGATACCGGACATAGACTATTGCGAAGTGATAGGCTTATTCTAAAAATGAGCAGTGAGATATCTTTATTTATTTCTTTATTTTTCTCTTCCTTTGTGTTGGTTTCGATTTTAGACTATTAGGTCCAAACGATTATGTTTTTTCTTAAAAGACAACAGAACTGTACCAATAAATTTCCTTTACCTGAGCCCTTTATTTATCCGGAAAATATATTGTTAGCAATTAAATTGTGTAGAGGAGTTAAATGCTGCTATATAATATCGTTTCACGTTTTTATTTATAATTTTGTAAACGATAACGCACGATGTATTTGTATAGGATACTTACACACACATATTGCAGTTATTTTAAATGCCCCTTTTGAGAAGTATGTTGATTATTGGATCTGAACAAAGTACAACAATTATTGCTTTTACTACTACTATTACTACTTCTACTACTAGTACTATTACTACCGATAATAACAATAACTATAATATACACGCATGATCAATTATTCCGCGAAATATTATTAGCAATCAGCGCCCTCACATTGGAAACTTCTTACTATTGAAGAATTATCACGTTCAAGTTGACAAACTGTCAAAAAGCAATTGAAGGTTCGATTTCTTACGTGAAACTTGTACGCGAATTAATAATTAATAATTAATAATTAATAATTAATAATTAATAATTAATAATTGTTACATCAATAGTTAGAGTTCTTACATCACACTAGAATCTCATTTGGCTGAACATAGGGGTGATGTCAACATTGTAGAAAAAGAACGCATGGATCAATTAAGTGTGGTCAATAATTTTATGAAATTATTTCGTTGCACTAACTTAACTTTATTCAGATCAATATGCCCTATGCTTATATGAATACCTTTATTCAGTCCAGAAGTCATATTATTATTTAAGGCCTTTATTCAGTCTAGTATATCATATTTGAATACCTTTATTCAGTCCAGTATATCATATTATTATTTGAACATATATATTCAGCACAGTATGCCATGCTATTTTTAATATCTTTGTTTAGTTCATGCACCATATTATTATTAGAACACTTTTTTCTAGTATCATCATCTTTAAATCTATCATGGGTTGTTGTACATCACGTGATCCAGCAACGACGGATGATGAGGAAAGTGAGCGTTTTATCCCACAGGTAAATATATGTAATTTTTGAGAATTTGACAGCTTTATTAGTATAATTGATATCTTGTATTACTTATATTTTCTCAAAAGAGCAGTTAAAAATGTTATTTTGAAGTGAATATTCTAGAGACACAATAGTGCAGCTGAGGGTGAATTTTCTTGCAAAAATGTTGGGACATTGATGTATATCAACTGATTCAATACTATGGAAAATGCAATTTTATAGTAATATCAAGTACTTAGAAGTTCTCATTAAGAAATACGACCTCTCTGAAATCTTCGGATTATGCACTGTAACGTTTGCTGCATTAATAAGTATGATACAGTAGCAAACGATTAACTATATCTGTTTCAAATACAAGGAAAGAAATCGTACTAAACGTAGTTTATAGCTGCTAGCAGTCTTGCATGAAAACCAACACTGGATAATGATGTCTTCTAATCATTGTAATAAAGCCACATTGTACTTTTGTTTGGCACTCGTGAAAAGAAGATAGATAAAAAAGTTAAAAGTACATGAAGGGCAATGATCAAAACAGAAACAGCTTTCCATTTCCAAACGTTTTATAACAGGAAAGAGTGAAGACCACATGTTTTATAAAATTTTAACAAATTATTTATTAGAGTACAAATTTGTTGTTAAAAAAGCACTTAACAGTATTGTGAATTAAATCCCAAATAAGGTCTATCACCAGTCTTAATAATCTAATTACAGCGGCGTCGAAAACACTTTAACTATGTTACCTCAATACTTTGTTTCTAAAATAAATATGCCCTATGTGCATTCTTTATTAGCTAATTGGATAGATGGGAAATTTACAATCACTGATCCTCTAAGTATTGAGATTGAGTGGTTACAAAATACAGCTGTGATTATTGTGTTAGCCAGCATAGTATACTGGAACATTTTTGCATAACCAAAACAAGGACAGTTCAAATTGTACTTTTTTCCATGCATCAGGTGGCACAGTTGAGGTACCTCGCCTCACGTCTGAAAAAATGAAAATCAAGATAGTTTGTTTGCAACTCAAACTAAGAAAGGTATGTGGTAGGAGCTCAACCTGCCGGCACAGTTAACAATGTCTTTTATCAGATCAGCACTGCATTTGTTATATCATTGTTTTCAGTATTATGACAATTGTAAGTCCCCCCTCCAAAACCAAATCTGGAAGAAAATATTACTTTTTACCTTCCTGATTCAATACCAGATACTTCAGATATTGAATGTGTTTTCATTATCTCTGTATGTTGCAAAAGCACCTGGCAGGTGTTGATGTCAAACATGAAAATGCACAGGCCATTAGGTATGTTTGCTTGGGTTCGTCGTTAGCTACATTCTTTGTAACGTCGAACTAAAATATGTATTAAATATTCATTTATATTATCATTTATTTTTAAATACGTGTCCTTGTGCTTTGGGTTAAGCACTTAGAACTGAAATACTTCATTTTAGTGTGAATATATAATAATAGTTTTTTTAAATTAATAAAAATCACATCACTAAAACTAATCAAAACGTCAACTGATAACATAACATCCTGCCAGCCATATATTATAGTAGCACTACAACATCCTCTACTGTCATGACTACAGATCCTTCGTAATAGGTACTATATACTAAATTAATTTTTTGTGGAAAGATGTTCCATAAAGTCGTATTATCCAGCCAATTTTAAGTACGAGATTAAAGTTGTACAGGATCAGTTCTACAAGATATACGAAACCCTATTTAACATTAAGCATGTACCATTTGTTCTACACGTTTTCATAATAAGGTTAGTAAGCTTTTATGTAAGTAATATGTTTGTCACATTAACCCAAAGTAGGTGTGTGTGCGTGTGTGTGTGTGTGAGGAAGAGAGACAAAGTATACATATTGATAAAATCTGTATATGTATCTAAGTTCCTTAACGGAATTTAAAAATCATGTCACACGTAGGTAATGGACATGTATGCAAATGACATTTATGATCACGCTGTTACAAAAAAAAAATGCCACCCCCAACATATATATATATACACACAATGCAATTACCGATTGAAATACAAATCAGCAGATCATATCTATTTTGGGAATCCTTCAAAGCAAATCAAGTCATTGTACAAAGACAGTAATAAAACAACAGTGTGCTTTCAAACATAGGAACAAGATATTGACAATGGGAAAACACTTTATATACCCACCATGTCGGCAAATTCTGTACGTCGGGTAATTCTGCGCAACGACATGTCATTTCTTTATACATTGGATCACGTGTTATTTTGGGTCCAAAATCCATTTTATATCAAGAACAAACGATCGTACTTTAATCATGAAAATGATAGTTATAAAGGGAACAAAAATATCCCACAGTTTCGACTCGAAATGCATATGAAAATGTAATTTATTCATGTCAACATGAAGACCCACTCATTGACCTTGAACCTCTAATCAAATACATCATATTTTTCTATGTATCTTTTAGAATCATACGAATAAATATATTATATAAAAGATGGAAAATATACCGTACAAATTCTGAATAAATCTTATTCAAAGTTTCTAATTTTACAAGAAGTTGTTCCACACGTACAATATCGTCTGCTTCCAAACACAAACTTGCCGCTAGAACGGGATGCTAAAGAAAGTAACCGGCATATAGTCTGTTTCTAAATTTGTTAGTAATTTGTCCCTATAGACAAGACCTTGTAAACCCACTACATCATATTCACGGTTGTTTATCCTCCACGTAATAACTTCTTTATCCAGGAAAGTTGAACTTTAATAATTCTTTTACGAGATCGGTTTATTTTTCTTAATATCTTTTGTCATTTATTTGCATTGTTAGGTTGAATTTTCTAAACCTACCAATAAACCTGTCCTAATTACTCAACTAAACTGCTGACAGAAACAGTCCAAAGTAATGTATTTCATTTCTATAGCCAGATTGATAATCATTACATGTTTTTACAATGCTGTGCGCAGAATAGACCGACATATCGTGAGCCATGAAAACACTGTGGATGGGGGGAGGTATCCCGTATGTCCAAAATTAATATTATTTTGAAGAGAATATTTTGGTGACAATTACCTCGTTTCAAATGCTAAGCATTGCAGTTTTTTCTTTTCGTTTCGTCAATTGGTCGAATTCGGTATGCGTTTTGCTTCAATATCGGAGACGGAAAGCTAACGTGAGCAGAAATGCCCGACAGCATTGTATACGTAGACATTGACCTACCTGTCCAACAGGAACTGCACCATTTCAGTATCAGATCATAAAAATAGTCTAATGTCGTCCATCAATACTATCCATCGAAGAAATTGGTCCCCAGTACGAATCATTGATACATCCTGTCCCGTTTCTCTGACATCTTTTCGACGTTTCTTCTCAGAAAGTGAGAAGCACGTGCGTCCTTTGCGTTTTTGACTCTCTCGTGCGTCCGTCATTTTTGTTTTTAGTGGATATTTAGACTACAACCATGCTACTCTGTATTATCAAACAGAACCTGCCCACTGGACGAATATGACGTATCCTTTTGTGTGGTCATGAAGGGTTTCCGTAATATTTTGTGACCTACAAGTTTAAATTAAAACAGGCCCCCACAAAAATTCATTTTTGCTCCTTTATTTATCAATTATCTAATTGAATCTTCAGAAACTCGTGTTTTTTTGTGAAATATTTCAGCTTATGAGTTGACAAATTTAATTATTTTTATGATCTGTAAATTCAAAAAATTACAGACACGCTGCACTATTGTGCCTTTAAACTGCACTTCTTTTTCTATTATGGTTTAAAATGTTGCAACGAAATATCGATAATATTATATTTGATGCTAACCATATTTCTAGAAACAAAACCATGTATCAGACATTTGGTGTATGATAACCGGTTCGATGTCTCATGATATTTCATTAGAGAGTGCATTGAGATAAGACTTTACCTTTCAAATTGCAGGATGATGCAGAGACTCTTGTACACGTGTGAGTAAAATAAATCTTGATTTATGCTAACCTAATTTATCAGTGGATGAGAATGATCGAATGTGAATAATAATTGTACGGCCTTTAAACGTCTTTATTTTGCATATAGCAGAGGACCGTATTATTTGTGATGTACTGCTCGATACATCCGTTACAATTTCCTAGATAAATGTAATACACAAATGTTCCCTTTGTAATGTATGGATTACAAGATGCTTATTGTCTCAGCCGTGTTAACATGATGAATAAAAATGGAGAACAAAAAGAGGCAAACATCAGAATTGCGAAAATCTTCTGGTGTGATCTTATTACTTTCCGAGATTATTTTGCCCATGTAGATAAAATAACACATACTTATAATGTTGGTTTTGCGTTTCAAAAACATTACGTACATGAGTGTATTCAAATTCCAACTAACCAGACATCCAATATTTTGTTTCTTTATTAAACAGAACATGTCTGGTAAAGAATCTGAGAAAATGCTTAAAGATTACATGAACATTATGAAAATTATATTTCAATTTAATATATCATCTAAAATACACTGAGACGCTTTACATAGCAATTTAATGAATAAAATGAGATGTTGGTATAAAAGTGTAGGAAATAAAAGTTTTCTTATGATCCTTATCATTTTTTGTTTTGAAACTAGTTTAGTAATTAGGTGACCATGTATAGAAGCTAAATCAACAAAATTGAAGAAACACCTGAACCAAGAGCACGATGCAATATAAAATGAACAATATTTTGTATCTGCACTCTAAAAGATGTACATAAGACATACATTTTTTATTTTACGTGTATACAAAAAAAGCAAATTATCACATACTTAGGAAATTTAAAAATTACTTTTGGGATTTACAGAAGGATTTCTAGGGAATTTTTCATTACCTTGCGAGAACGAGATACTGTTTGTATAAACTGAAACAAAATAACATATTTCCATGAAAACGTTAGGAATTTTGATATTCGTTTCATATAAACTCTGAGGTAACTTCCTGTTTTGTCCACATCCGGTTATTCTCTTCTCTACAGTTGTGACAATATAAATGTTAAATATTGGTGATACAGCATGTACAAATACACCGTATCATCACATATATATGTGTATCTCTCACTTTTTAATTTTACGTGAATGCAGTATGAATTTGCCATAGTAACGCATTTAATTTGTTAGAGCAATATGAAGCTTTGCAAAAATAAAATCAACGACACAACGTCCAAATCTGAAACTTCCAGTGCAATTATCAGAACTTGCGTGGACTTAATTTTACAATCCAAGTAAAATAAGCAAATTAAAAACTAAACAATATTTATAAATAGTACCATTTGAATTTCAAACACGATCTTGACATTCACTAGTGTGCATGGCGGACCTGAAATGAATATGACAACGTCGTTAGGTTCTTTGGTGCTATTCTACTTAACGTTTGTAATGTGAGGTATATGCTTTGTTTCTTATATTATATATTTATATAAGTTTCCCCAACATGGATGTATTAGCAGCTGGTACAGAGAACGAAAGGTACACAATTAGAGGATATTATGTTTTCTTAATCGCACGCAAATAAAAATAATTAAATGTAATGCCAGTTTTGCATAAGATATTGTGTCTCTGGTATTGTCATATAATGGTTCTTTTGACATTAATACCTGACTGCAATCTATTTAAAAATGTTCAATCACTTCACCTAGGTGACAAACCTAGCCATCTTGATTATTAAACGAATTTAGTCCTTATTACAGAAATACTGATGTTCAAGAACAGGAGATAGCGCAGTTGAAATCAAAAATATCGGACTTTGAAAAACAAGTTGAGGAACTGAAGACAGAAAAGCAGTCCCTTGTCACCAGGTTGTATTCAGTATTTACAGCGAGACATACCTCAGTAAAGTAATGGATACAATTGAAAACTATTTCCCGTTAAGGGCAACAAAGTTTAATTCATTTTGATTTTTTTTGCTTAGTTTCTATCAATAAAATTACATGCTGTAGTTAAATGAAAAATTGTTTAGTCCAGTGAGTACCGTTCGCAGAAAGTGTAACTTTCGTTTCCATGGTTACCCACTTTTTTCAATGCTCTTTTAAGTATACTTGTCTTTCAGTACATAAAATAAAGGTTGGAAAAAAGTTACAATAAATACTATTTATAGAACACGAAAAGTAACATATACGTGTCAATCAGTATCAAAGATTTTATATATACATGGTCTTTAGCATGTTTGTAGACTCATTACCTTTGTTTACACATATCAATTATATTACTTTCCAGCATTCATTTATGCGACATAACGTAATTTTGCAAGTGAAAAGGTAAAGACAATACGAATTAAAAGATCGTTTTCTAATTCTAGTATCTCTGCCTGTCTCTCGCTCTCCTTCATTTCAAAGAAGAATTGAAATATCGCAAACAATTCTGAAGAACTCTTGTTGTGTTATTGCAGGCTCAGTAAGATATGTGCCGTGAAGCTTACGGACGGTAACCCTAATATTGCCGACCTCAGTGACCCAAATCGTCCAGACAAACTGGTAGAACAATTTTCAGAACTATACGATAACCAATGGACTGATAGTTTTGAAGTGCTGTGTGAACGCTTAGGCCTCTCTGAGGAGGACGCTATAGAGGTTTTGCTGAAGATAATTTTGGTAAAAATTATAAAACATTTTTATATATCTCTGAACATTGCTCGTACACGAAGTCTCTGTTATGATGTGTATTTGAAATCATACAACATTGCTATGTTAGAGACAAGACTGACAGGCAGATACGTTTGTATTTACCCATTCCAACTGTAGAAATAGTGTCTCAGGGATCTAGAAATGTTACATTCATTTTATTTTTCACCATTATTACACCGCCTCCATTATTTACTCATCGTTATTTAATTATTTTGCTATCATTTACGTTGATGGTTTAGATGCAAAAAGCAAAATCTCAGTTCTGGCCATCTTCCCGTACCAAATGTTGTGGATCTACCTCGTTCGACACCAACACTTGACATACGTAGGTAGCAGAAACTGTATATGCTGATCCTTTCTCTTAGTGGATGCAACTGAGAGACTCATCTTCAAGTGAGATATTTTGTTCCATTTAATTTGTTACCAACAACCATAGCCTACTTACAAAACATTACACGTATCACCTAATTGTCCCCAATTGACGTATTTGAATCAACTTATAAATTCGAGTTGATGTGTGTGGTAGTCATGGAAACTGCCTTATTTAATACCTAACAGGTCAAGTAACTAGCTCTCGTTTTGCTGTCTGTCTGTCTCTCTCTCTCTCTCTTTCTCTCTCTCTCTCTCTCTCTCTCTCTCTCTCTCTCTCTCTCTCTCTCTCTCTCTCTCTCTCTCTCTCTCTCTCTCTGTTAGCTTGTCTTTATTTGGTCACTTTCAGATACAAATTAAAACGACAAAGGAACTGTCCTTGGAAATTTATATTTCTGAACAAATTAAGGATATACGAGGATGCAAGCATTACAAAATTATTTAATAACTTATGTATAACGTTGTATTTCTTCAGACGGTGTACGATATATGTATGGAACAAGTGGAATACCAGAATAAGGAACTTGCGAAAGCTCTATCTTTGTTTACCGGAGTGAAGGTATGTTATGAAATACGAAGTAGTTTGAAAGGACAAATGGACTAATTACTTCCCTCTATCTCGAGTTATTTAAAACTTCTTTTCAATTGTTTTTCTAGAATTGTTCACTATACAAACATAATCTGAAATTATTCGTTCTGAGAGATCAAACTTAGGTATAAAAAAAGAATGAAATTATACATTTGACACATCATCACATATGGGTTTCTTAATATGTTTGGCTAGTCCCAATATTCAAAAGACAATAAGTACAAAAGTGAATAAAATGAAAGAAACCATGTCCCTTGCAGATAGTCATTCAAGGTAACATATTAAGCATACCAAAACGTCTTTACTGTACAAATGGTAAACTTCATGATATAGTTGATTCGTGTACATATGACATTGTAAGACCAAACCATACATATTCCGACTAGTAACACAATATTATAACCGAGAAATGTTTACAAAAATACAACTATAGAGTTTACAGTGAAACAGTCATTAATGTTATGCCTATTCTGTTATAGTTCAGTATGGTACGATTTACTTATATTCGGTGGGAGATTTTTGGCTTTAGTTTGTCGTAACCCATGTCCATATTTCCGCAGAGAATAGAGTTTAATTCTGATAGTTTGCTTAAAGGTCTCCATCTATGTTTTAAAGAAATTGTAAATGAAATACTTTCTAGGACATGGATCAAGCAAACGAATCTGTCATTCAGGAATCATTGCTTAATCTACGCACCTTTAGAGCCAAGAAGTATTCCCTTGACAAAGAGGATTTTAAAAGAGTAAGTGAACAACGAATCTTAAGTAATTGCGTAATCAATTAAGAGCATGTTAAACAAGGTAGGATATTTATTTCATTTTTGAAATCTAACGTGTTAAGTCTTTTAGTGCCATTTTTATGTTTTACAAATGGCCGTTATGTCTTTATTTTATACTTACGAATGTTGGTAACTTTAAATACACTGTGTATAGGTGGATGAAAATAATCTGCATTTTTCTGAGCTAGTGAGTTTAAAATCTTATAATATCGGCAGAAAACTCTTAGAGAAAAAACATTAAACTCACCAAAGAGTTTGCAAAGATTTATATATTGTCCTGTGCAAAACCAACTAGAAATCCAAGTAATATGGTCCATTATAGCAACCTGTACACATTGCCATCGCATATATACAACAGTATGGTAGAAATACCAGTGCTATTTGGATTTCAAACATACCAGTATTTGTGAATAACATTGTGCTTTACAGAAAATGGAAGACAAATTGCAAAGCACTGTTAGTTCCGACAAGTGCATTGCCTGTGAATATTACATCGCAGAGTGCATTGCAATTTGCTGGCAGATGTGCGTCAAGTTCCCGTCGATGTACATTTCAGCGAAAAAAACCAATGATTTCGACCACGAGTTGTATACAAGCTACACCAAATCTGGGAAACATGTGTCTTACGTGGTGTGGCCTGTTTTGTTTCAATATGAAGAAGGTCCAATACTGAAAAGGGGAATAGCACAAGGAATCAACTAAAGGTGAACATTTGAGAGAGAGAGAGAGAGAGAGAGAGAGAGAGGGAGAGGGAGAGGGAGAGTTGATATTTTATTTTACTATGTTAATACTAGATATATTTCTTCGTGTGGTACAACAAAATGTGATATTGTTTCCTGTGGCAAAGCCTGAACTCACTGAATCAGGATCGAATCAATGTAAAAACGAATAAATATATTATCCAATCTGCATGATATAATTCTTTCACAATATATAATTTCATACTGGGTTAGCTCTTTTTGTATATGTACCTATCTATATTAAGTTTTATATGCTTTGAATTATGTCATACATTCGGAGCGCCTGCGTATTATATGCTCGTTTAAATGCCGGGTTTGCATGTTAAGTAAAATGCTCATATCAAAAGTTGTGTTCCATCCTTTTCAGTATGCATCAACAATGGAGTATGGAGATTGGTGCAAATAGGCAAAGCGATTGATACTAAAACCTGTGGACCCAGGTTCGAATCTGAGTATGGACGAACGTAAACAATATTTAACATCGATATAATTATTTACACATTCTCTCTCGCAATATATCTTTGATCTGTTGCCTGAATCTCCTATTATTTGCTTTTTACATTTACATAATGATTCAAGCTCGAATGGTATAATTTATATCGGACAACAAAGTGAATGCAAAGACTAACACTTTCTCAATCCTTTAAATACATTGTTATATCATTACCCTCATTATACATGACAGAAGAAGTAGATACATCCAGTTTGGTGCAAAATTATCTACTCTTTCAAAAGGTGTAAATATTTGTGTAAAATAAAGAATCAATCTCATTCCATTTGAACACACACTTCACTTAAGACATCTAACAACAACGAACATGTCGGTAAAATTGAGACCATACCTATAATCTGATTCATAACATCAGCCTTGGTTATTTGTTATCTCTTACATCCTTCTTTTCAATCCATCCATTTTTATATGTATATACATATAGATATATAGATAGATAGGAAAGACACACTTGTTTGTAGTCTTAAGCGCTATATATATATATATATATATATATATATATATATATATATATATATATATATATATATATATAGATAGATAGATAGATAGATAGATAGATAGATAGATAGATACATACATACATACATACATACATACATACATACATACATACATACATACATACATACATACATACATACATAGATACATACATAGATAGATAGATAGATAGGTAGATAGATAGAAGGATAGATAAGAAGGTAAAACACTTGTTAGAAGTCTTAAGTGATATATATATATATATATATATATATATATATATATATATATATATATATATATATATATACTGCAATTACTGAGTGGAAGAATTATAAATAATTATAGTATACAGTATACAGAAAAATGTTTGATATTTCAAACATTATAATTCAACCACACTTGCAACATTTTAGCGTGAATTCAAAGATTTCGTTGTAACCCGTATATGCTTTGCCTAAATATATATTTCAAACAATCAATCGATTATAACTGGCACCAGTACTACGTTTGGCTTGTGTTTGTAATAACATATTTTATAATGATGATTATACTTCATTAAAATCTTTATAAGATGTCAAAGATCTGGAATTGATTTGAAATATATGTAATAAACTTCTTTGTCATGGACACGTGTTGATCTCATTGTTCCAACACTGATCTTTCTTCCTCTTCTTTTTCTTTGTCATACATGTGCATGTTAATTAATTTGCCTCTAAATTGTATAACAAAATACTGACATCATTTTAAGAATTGTGCATGTATTCCTTTTATCTTTTATATGTTCCTTATACATAATGTTATAGTATTTATGTTATATTTTTTATTTTCAATTTAGTATTTAACGTTTGTTTCGAGAGCAAAACATTCATAATGTTTTGTGCAGGTTTTAGTCTTGATTTTGCAAGAACTATACATTTAAATTAAGCCATATTGATATTTGTTCTGATGAGATAGATTTAAGGGTCAATTGATTCACACATGCATATTAAATTACATTTTCTGAAATATATTAATATTCGATCATCTTGTCCTGCTTCAGCGGTTAGATTATGTAGGGCGTGTCTAAATTTAGGCTCTATTGTTCTGAAGAAAAGCATCTCTGCCATTTTGTTAACTTAATCCCCAATAATAAACTATGTCAATATACAAGATTATACATATATTCTTTCATATTAATTTGTTTATGTAATGGCCTCATGTCGTTTATTTTCATCAGTTAGAGAAAACAACTTGCAAGGTCCTGATAAATCTAAACACGTATCAGTCATAATATATAGAACATTGTATTAAATTGAAATGATTGAGCTTTGCCACCTGTTATGTATATTTATACGGTGTCTTTAACATGTCGTGTGTGTGATTTGGATTCAACAATGTTTCAATCTGAACTTTTGTTGGAATACTTTCTTCTTGTCAATCCTTAGTCTTTTAATTTCAATTTCAATTCCATCTATATTTCGTCTCTCTGTATTTTGAACTTCATTTGTATATCCCTGTCTTCCTTTTTAATTGCAATTTCATCTGAATCTCACTTACTTTTCTTTCTGCATTTGTATAATTTCTAACTGTTTAAGTTGGAATCATGACTGACATACAGATCATTTTCTCTATCCGACTGACACAGTCAAATTGTTCAAATTGCATCACGTGCATACGTGATATAGAAACATTTACATTTTGAAGATTTATGTGAGCAAAGTCAACTCAAGTTTGATGATCTTAGTTAGCCCATGGAGGGCGAACCACTCGCTCCCTCTAAAGGTTGCTTTTCAAAGGTGTAATCACTTTCACAGATAAATTAAAAAGACACTGTCCTAGGAACTTTGTACTACTTAACAAAACAAAGGAAGATACAGAATTCACGCAATACAAATAATACCTTAAGTATAGAGTACATAGTGTTTAGACCCCATATTGCCTTCTCTAACTGATATTATTAATATCTCTCTCTCATCGGGGCAATTCCCATCATTTTTTCAAATCTGCTATCGTCAATCCTCTACTGAAGAAGCCAACACTTGACCATGATGATTTAAAATACTACTGTCCAGGTTCTAATCTCCCGTTCCTATAAACAATCTTAGAAAAAGTTGTTCTTACCCAACTTGTATCTCATTTGAACTCAAACAGTCTTTTTAGCAATGTACAGTGTGCATATCGCCCTTGCCACAGTACTGAAACTACTCTCCTGAAAGTATTTAATGACATTATCGCTGCTTTGAATAGTGGAAAGATTACAGTCCTCACCCTCCTTGATTTGACTGCAACATTTGACACAATAAACTATGATATATTACTTCAGCGTCTCCAGCATGTATTTGGCATTCACAATACAGCCTTACAGGTGGTTCACGTCCTACTTAGTCAAAAGGACACAAACTGTATTTGCAAACTGAATACACTCCAGCCCAGTTGATCTATGTTGTGGTGTTACACAGGATCTGTTCTTAGACCTGTTCACTTCATTCTATACACTCAGCTGCTCACAAGTGTCACAGATCATCACCCAATGTCTCACCAATTCTACGCTGATGAGACCCAAATAGACTAGTCTAGTCACCCAACTGAAGCTGATACTCCATGGAGTAGATGTGAAATCATGGATGACATGTAACAAGCTGCAGATGAATGATGATAAAACTTAGAACATTCTGATCACAACACAAAATACTTTCCCCTTCACATTCTTTACCTCAGACAATAAATATTAGCAACACCAACATTACATTCACACAGTCAGTACGAAACCTAGGTGTTACTCTAGACAGTACTATCACATTGCACCAACATATCATGAACATATGCAAGGCTTTTTATCTTGAGCTGAGATAAATCATATCCTTTAGCAAATATCTTTCAGTTGATACAACTAAACCTCTTGTGTGTTTATTAGTACTTTCGAGACTAGACTAGACTATTGTAACTCAAATTCTGTCTGGTTTGTCACAATATCTACTCCAGAGACTTCAAAAAGTTCAAACCACAGCTGTTCGGATCATCTTTAGAGTACCTTGATCAGATCAGACCTCACCACCGTTATGTACACTACACTGGCTATCCATTCGATACAGAATCAAACACAAAATGTGTTCTTTGTGCTACGTTTCACTGACAGACTCCAGTCCAACATATATGTCCGGCCTCACCCATGTATATACACCAGCAATATACTTGCGCTCCTCTTCTGACAATCGTATACTCATTGTTCCCACTATGAAAACGAAGTGATATGGACAGCTTTCTTTTGCATACCAGGGCCCGGCGATGTGGAACGAATTGCCCATTGAAATTAGACACAAAGACACAGTGGTTCCCTTTTAAGAGTGCTCTTAAAACTCACATTTTCGTCTGCAGGAACAAACTTAGAGACCCAATAATGTTTTTTTTTACCTTAAATGTTTTCAGCATGTTTTATGTTTTTCAATTTCATGGTTTCTGCTTTTTGTTTTTCTGCAGTGTATTCATATCATTATAGATGTTGTAAATTGCTTAGAGCTTCTAAAGATTAGGCGCTATAGAAAGTCCTCATTATTATTATTAGACAGTGTTCGAATTATGTAGAGGTGGAGCGGAATACCAAAATAGTAAACTAGGGAAAGCTCTATCGTTATTTACCGGATTGGAGGTAGGTGTTACAATTAGATATTATGTCGAATAAAAAGTGCAGCAGTTATATCGCACTAGCGGAAGTGATCTGAAACTTAATTCAGTTTTGTTTCTAGAATTGTTCTGTATAAAAACATGAAATGTAATTGTTCAATTCAAAAAGTATAGATTAATTATAAACTCATACAATTCAACATTTGACATATTTGTTTGTGACATATTTAGCTTGTCCAAGTTGACAAAACATTGCGCGCGCAGAAGTTAAGTCATTGCACGAAAACATATTGTTGTAGGGCTGAAAACATTTCTGGTAAGACATAGGGTATAACAAGACGATACACAAATGGTAACCTCGTTGATATAGTCGAAACATTATTTTTTTATGACATAGCTAGTACGACTAGAAGTAAAACATGTCCTTGTAATCTTTGAAAAAGTCAACTGGTAGTTTCTCAGCGAAACAGACTTTAATTTTACGACGATTATGTAAACGTGCAACGACTTACTTTCATTCTATTTGAACAGTTGTTCATATTTACGGGGATAACAAAATTAAGATTTTACATTTGATGTAAAATGCTTGTCCTGTGTATGAATATAACGGTATGTGAAGGCAATAATTTCAGAATGTAGATGGAGGAAAGGAATCAGTCATTCAAGAGTCCTTGCATAATCTACGCAGCTTTAGAGCAAAAAAATATAAAATTGCCATGAACGTTGTGAAAGGACTAAGTAGATCGAGTATCTTAAAAAAGTGTTTATTTCATTAAAAGTATATGGATGCAGAATTCAGACATTACCTCTTAATTAATTCACGATATATTTAAACTTATTGTGATTTTTCTTCATTTTCCAACCTAACGTGGTAAGTTATCCTTTGCGAATATTATGTTCAATTACGAGACCGACTGCTATCATTTCCTGCTGAATAAATCCTGTCAACATTAAATATTCAGTGTAAATTCAATGGAGATAGATTTGGCAGCAAATAAAAGGGAGACCAACAATACATATTATCAAATACTTCTATTTTAGACAATTGCAATAATTACCACCCAATATGTAAAACTATATAGTAGAACGAGCAGTGTGAGATGTAGATTGAGACACACCATTATTTATATGTGCCTTAAAATACCTTAATATTTTACATAAAATACAGACATCTTTGCAAAACACAGTTGGTTCCGGCATGAACATTGTGTGTGAAAATTACTACACAGAGTGCATTACAGTTTGCTGGTTGACGTTTGTCAGGTTTCCGTAGATGTATATTTATTTCATCGATAACAGAAGAGGTTTTTAACAACGATTTATTTACACGCTACACCGAATCTGGACAATACATGTCTTCCGTGGTTTGGCCTACTTTGTTTCAATATAGAAACGGTCCTATACTGAAAAAGAGAATAGCGCAAGGAACCACTCATAACTGAACTTTCCTCGGAGAGAGAGAGAGAGAGAGAGAGAGAGAGAGAGAGAGAGAGAGAGAGAGAGAGAGAGAGAGAGAGAGATTACAATTGCCTGTATTAATTTCGATATATATTGTGGTTCAAGAAAATGAGACACTTTAATAAGATGTTCTGACGAATTTTGAAATATTCCAATAGTATTGTTATCAGTGTACAATTTCGCCCTCAATTATCAAGCATGGGCATGCGTGATACACGATTTATACTTTCAACACATTTTGGTTTATATTTACCCTATCTATATTAAGGTATATGTGTCCTGATTTATGTCACAGGAATCCTGAGTTTCTGTGTATGAGATTAAAGTTAATCGGAGGGTCTCTCTCTCTCTCTCTCTCTCTCTCTCTCTCTCTCTCTCTCTCTCTCTCTCTCTCTCTCTCTCTCTCTCTCTCTCTCTCTCTCTATATATATATATATATATATATATATATATATATATATATATAGCCTAGCATAGCATAGAGACTATAATAACATCTTCATATGACTCATTATTGGTTTAGATACTCAAGACGGATCAAGCAATTGCCAAGGCGAGGTGAACTGGTTCCAATTTTGAATATTTGCCTGGAAAGTTATCATTTAGACGATGGTGCTGACGTACTTATAACACCGCTGGATTGGATAATAGGCAGAGTGGAAGAGAGTAGATACTCATCAATGAACATACAAATATGTTAACCGCCAAATTCTGTCTACCAGTCACTTGCTATAGAGTAGAGTTCGTGTTACAACAACCTAGATCTCTAGGTGCATTCAGTTTCATTTGTTCGTTGCTCGTTGTTAGCTTCTTGGCTGGGCGAGGAGCGTCTGCTTACTTAGATGAGCACAGCAGCAGTCTATAGGAAAGTTCCTTAACGCGGGTACAGAGACACATCATTAGGTTAGTAGTATTGTCCACTTCTATAGTTTCGTCAACATTAAGATGACAAATGCTTTCTGCCACATTGCACCTTGTTCGAGATGATGCCGTCATGGATTTGAGACAAGGAGGAGAACAACTGACGGACAATCTTACCTAATCGAATACGACTTAAAGAAATAAGCCCAGTGCGAAATGTTCCTGTTGTAAGTTGAAATAGATTTTAATTTTAAAAAAAACTTTAAATATTCCTTTAATTAGGCAAACCAATAGCGGGTAGAGTATCTAACCAATTAAAGTTGAAAAATATATATGGGTTAAGGTTGTTTTGAGGTATATGCAAAAAGAACGAAAGGATGGAATCCATACCTTTCCTTTGGGAATGGTAGAACATTAAGAAGTGGGTCATTTGGGAAATTGTTCTTTTATTCGTGGGTGTTCGCATTGGAAGTAGTCAATGTTATGATGTATGCTTAATATATCATATAAATTATTCCTATATGAGAAACATTTACATCTAAGGCTCTTTTATACCCTTTCATTCTCTCTCAGATGGAATTTTTTTTTTCTCATCGTAAATCACATGAGTAAGTAATATTTAAAAATTTCAACAGGTAGTTTAAACAGGTAACCTCAAAGGAAGCACCTTAAAAAAGAATTATATAATCTACCAACAAGGCACTATGATTTGTTTGTTTGTTTGATTAGGATTTTTAACGTAGCTTTAACAATTTTTCAGTCATATCGCTACGATGTCTGCAGTGAGGCAGTTTATAGTGATGTCTAGCACTGAGACATCATGCCGCAGACATGTAGCATGATGTCTCACCCAGTCACATTATCCTGACACCAGGCCGACCAGTCCTAACACTAACCTCTTAATGCTGAGCGTCAAGCGAGGCAGCTGTTAGTACCATTTTTGTAAGTCTTTGGTATGACTCGGCCGGGGATCGAACCGACGACCTCCCGCTTCCGGGGCGGACGCTCTAACCACTAGGCCACCGGAGCGGTCAAGGCACTATGAGAATAATATGGTGCATTTTTTTAAAGTTCTGGGTGTATTGTACTAAGTGTTTCGTCATTTCTATATGAATTCTCGGAATATTTACCAATTGTTTCCATTAACGAAATTCACATTGTCCTCATAAACTATACCTTTTGAAAGGATGGATATGCATTGTATTTACCGTGGATTCATGCTATGTTATATAATTGCATCTGCCAGTTGTGGATTTAATTTTATCAGAAAGACAGCGGTAATGTAATAGCCTCGGCTTTTGCGATTTATTTTATATCCGTGGACATCTTTGTCAAATGCAGTATGCTCATAAAGTGTGCCTGTAATGTTTTGAACAACTTGGATGAAACAACCAAATTCTACATTGAAAACAATTCACCGGAGGGATACCCTTACCTGAGGCAGAGGGTATCCCTCTGGTAACAAGATTAGAGAAGTTCTTTCCGCAACCTAATTTCAATTCTGATACATGCGATGTTGGGTTATACGCCTAATTGGTCAGAACATCCGCCTCTTATGCGGTTCGAACCTAGGTCGAGTAATACCAAAAGCTTATAAAACTGATACACTCAACTGCCTCGTTTGGCGTAGCATTACGAGGTTAGTTTTAGGTCTGGTTAGCTTGGTGTCAGGTAGCAGCAAAGAGTGTGAATCGGACATCTCTAATTGAGTTAGATTTTAAGCAAATAATTTTAAGACTCCTTTTGCCAAATGGAGACTTAACGATTTTAGAGCTCTATCTGTCAAATTAGGTCTTTCAGGAGGGGCTGATAAACCGAAACTATTTCACGCTGCTACTGAGACAGAGTCTCCAGAGAGAGTAGATCTCTACGGAGACAAATCAAAATTGTTATGGTTTCAACCGAATATTTTATAAAGTCCGATATGGTATGTTGATCTAGGGTCAAACAATTTTATAGTTACCAATCTATGTGGGATTGACTGAACGTTGCTAAAGAAATTTATGAATTTGTTATAATCCATATCTCCACTGCACCAAGTCTGGTGAATATTTCATATCGTATAAATGTTAACTCCATTAAATATAGCATGAATATTACAATTTTCTCTGATCATTTTAGGTAATTGCATGTATTTTTGAGTAACATAAATCACATCAATATTTTTATGTCTACCTCTGGAAAATATCTTGGTAGGGTTTGCTTGTTTATCCAATACCACATCATCATATACGACTAAATTGTTAATATATTATGGATCTATATTGTGTGAAATGTAGGACGCGTACACCAACAATTGATCCAACACCTACTACGACAAAAAATAACAGAGAAGCTATCACTGGCAAGTATGAACGATGTGGTATAAAATAAATTTAGATTTGTTAAAATGGGAGGTGATATTGCAGCCAAACTAGTAAAACTTCCCGGGAATCCATGGGCAAAATATCCAGGAGAAAAACACCTTCCAGGATATAGTTATTGCGGACCTGGAACCAGACTCGATATTCGACTCGATGATCAAAACCAACCCCAACCCGGTGAATATCCAATAAACGCTATTGATAAGGCATGTCATGCTCATGATGTTCCTTATAAAAGTAAAGACTTTCAACACAGACATATCGCAGATGTGAAATTGATTCATGCATTAAATTATATAACTGATAAAACCATCAAAGAAAAATTAGCTTTGTGGTTGATAAAATCGGCGATCAAAAGTAAATTAATGCTGGGTGCTGGTAATTAATAACAACAGAGAATCTATTTTCTATATTCCCCAAGAGGATACTGGAGGGGTAAAACAGCAATCGATCAACTAGCTAATGCCGCAAAAGTGAAAAATACCACCGCTGCGGATTGGTTATCCAAACAGGGAATATGGCAATTGTATGTGCCACCACCTAAGCACATTAACTTCTCGCATTTTGATGTCAGCGTTCCTAATGAAGTTCATCATACTGATATATTATTTCTGCCGCATGATACTGTTAATAAACGGACATACAAATACGCGCTAACCGTAGTTGATGTTGCGAGTAGATACAAACAAGCAGAGCCGCTAGCGACGGAAGTCATCAACTGAAGTAGCTTCTGCGTTTGAAAGGATTTATCAAAGAGATCCTCTGCAGTGGTCAAATCTATTACAGGTTGATTATGGCAAGGAATTTCAGGGTGCAGTGTTATCAACAATGAAGCATCATAATGTCACCATCAGACGAGGACATACTGCACTACATCGCGATCAGGCAATTGTTGAACGATTTAATCGGACACTTGCTGAGCGGTTATTTGGATACCAATACGCGAAGGAATTTATTCAGGATAAACGATCTCGTGAATGGGTCAAACGATTACCGGGTGTAATTAAGGCGCTAAATAATGAAATTACTCGAACAATCAACAAGAAACCTAACAACGCGAATAAAAAAGTATATACCCGTACAAACGCGAAATGATTGTCCAAAAACAGCGAATACTCGGCAATGTCACTGTTAGATATTTATATGAACCATGAGAGCTTGAAGGCGGTACAAAAAAGAGCTACGGATCCTATTTGGAGTGTCACCGCACATAAAATATCTAGCATAACAAGATCCACTTGGGAATCTATCAATGTAGTCTTGAGGTGTTTTTATGATTTTGTCCGAGTCAGGGTCAGAGTTCTTGACGGAATCTTTGATTCGTTTATCATAATAGCGCTTTAGTTCCCTGTATCGCTTACCACCACAATTCAGACACAACTGCGATTTTCCTCTCAAACCCACCCCACATCGTATGCAGGGAAGTGGACCTAAACTCCCTCGTCGGACACTTTGTGAATGATATCCACAGAATTCATTTCTGCTTGATTTGTTACAGACAGTTACTGTTCCTATCATCAGCCACTTACAGTGATTCATTATATATAAATTCTTTATTTAAATACTTGTTTTAATTATAATATTGAGGATTTCGAGAGATTATCAAAAAAAAAAAACATGGAAAAATGCTAACTTCAATCTCGATAGAGTATCCATAGATGTATTCGCGATTCCACTATCTCATATATTTGGACTTTGTAGAAATGTTAGAAATGTCATATATGGAGCGAAACATACAATAGTACTGGTACGAAGGAGTGATGATAATAATGCAATCTGGCGTGGTGATGGTGTTGATGATGGTAGAGTAAATATAACAAAACTCTCACTGTGGATGCCAGTAATGACTCCATCAATCACCGCAGAGAAAAAATTACTATCATTTATGGATCATGGAGGATAATCATTACTATCATGGTTAACAACAACGACGGATATTAAGGAGGATAATGTAAATGGTATATATACATTGCACATGGCATAAAAACAAGGAGTTTCAGCGCCGCGACATATATTTATTGCTTTACAGGATAAGGCGCGATTAAATTCTCAAGAGCACAGCCATATGGTGTTTGATCAATTGGGTGTTAATGAAGTCTCGCTGAGGATAAATGGTAAATAGGAACCATCCGAGGATATTTTACTTAATTAAGGTCAAAACCAAATAGTACGCGCGTATTATCGCCTTCTGACATTTATGGAACGTGATAATAATGTAGATACTGGTCTGCAAATATCACAATTGGATTTTAGAAAACTATATACCATCTACTACTTTTCGTTGTAACATCTCGATCTAACCAGACAATCCGTCGTTGACATACATTTCAGAGCTCGTGTAACCGCTCCTTCTGCTGGTGGTGGTGGTTACAGAGCAGTTACTGTCATACTCAGTGATAAATCAATGCTACTCTAAGATGTTGGTGGACGGATGAGAGTAGTTGATGTGCCAGTAGAAAACATGTAACAATTAGATCAAGCTGTTATTAAATAAAATGTCAAATAGTCGTGTTAATGTCACTCTAACTCCTGGTCAGATTAAAATAATGCAATCAGACTCAGCTAAACAATGTGGAACTACGATATCTTTAAAACACAATCAGATGTATGGTGGTCGGAATAAACTATCACTGACAGCTCGTCAGATTAAGCAGTTAAATGATGCTTTCAAGGATAAAAAGGGTGTTTAGGTCACTCTCTCTGAGTCCGTGATCAAAGACATGATAAAATCCGACGGAATATTTCCACTTCTCGCTGCGTTACCAGCGCTAATTACAGCTGCGATCCCAGCGGTGGCAAAAGCTGTCGCGTTAGGAGCCGTTGGTACCGCGGCAGGGATGGCACTAAAGAAAGCAACTGGGCGAGGATACAAGAAAAAGGGAAAGGTTCTAGGACTACCAGGAACTCCACATTCATGGTACAGTGGAAACGGCTTGATAATACCAGGAACAGTTTACTAACAATATCGCCAATGTCAAATTTTTAATTTACTCGATGCCGCTAAGAAATTAGCGATAAAAAACTTTATAGGTGATTTTATGCGAGATCAATTACTACAACAACCATACAACACCGAAATCAGTATCATTAATCTCGATAACAGCACCGGACCTGGAACTCACTGGGTTGTATATTGATCCGCGTGTAATTGTTTATTTCGATTCATATGGGTTAGCGCCGCCTAAAGAGTTTATGCGTTATATACACCAATTAAACACTTCTCGCTGGCACTCCACGCTACCAACACAGAAAATGACCGACCCACCAATATGTGCATAGAAGTATTAAATGTCCTCGACGCTATTTCATCATCAACTAAACCACCCATAAAACCGTAAATGAATATGCTAGTAATCGCTTTTTAAAGAGATCTTAGAATATAATGATTGATATTTGGGGAAGATCTCTCTCTGGTTTGAAAAACCCACCGCGGAAGTATCTGCAACCAAGGATGTAAAAAAAAATAATCGAAGATGAAATATCCGAGATATTAAACTTCGCAAGTGTGGATCCAAATGAAATAGTCGTATTTCAAGATCATCAAGGTAAACTGAAAACGAGTAATATTTCCCTGGATGATATTTTGGTCAAAAACCGCGACGCAGCTGAAAATACTATCACGGTATTTATTTTCCGATCAGGGTAGGCTTAAACCAGTTGTAATTGTTTCAACGATCACAGATAAAATATCAACACTCGATAACAAGTATATATCCTCGACGAATTCATTGAAATGCACACAATCATAAGTATGACGACCATATAACAAAATTTGATCAATTTACCGAGTTGCAAAGAAATATAATTGATAAAATTGACGCACCGATATTAATTTTTTGTTGGAAATCCACCAGCGACCACACTGAAACTCACAGATATAAAAACCGCTATCATAGAATTAGCAGTACTACGATCTAAACATGAAGATCATGTGAAATTTTCAATTTTTCGTAAAAATATCATTGAGAAATGTTTGGGGGTAGTCTCATTAAAAAAACTCGACATCAACTTTTCAGATATTAGAAAATTCATCGATGAGATCAAGAAGACTCATGATGCCATCAAAGATGATTTTCCTGCGATGATAACCCAATTAGATAAAATCAAAATTCCTCATGAGAAAAATGTAAACTCGGTATATACGATTCAACACGGATCATTTGCGTGGACACCACAGACTAACATATTAGATATCGCCTAGACCGTCAAAGGTATTTACAGATTAACACTAGTGTCACCGACTCAATTTAATATTTCATCGACAAGTTCAACCGGGGTCAACAATATGATATCAACGATCATCGACAAGGGAACAACTGAACGATTCACAATAACATCCACCGATAATAATTTGGCTAGGACACCAATAACATGGTATGTGGAGTTTGTAGCGGATTTGGGTAAACAGCTTAATTGAAATTGCTATCTGTTATTGTAAATAAACAATGTCGACGTCAATGACAACATCGCAGCAGTATCGCTATGATCAGGTCAGAGAATTTCAAACTAAACTCAAAACACTCACAGAAGAATACCAAATATAAAAATATCGGCGAAGGATTACCGTCGTTGACGTTACCGTGTACTCAGTATCAGGTGTATTTACCGGAACTAGTATAATACCATCTTCGGTAACAATGATTGCCCCGATAGCTGTTCCAATTTGTATATCCACGGCTTTGCTCATGGTGCGCTCTAACTAGATGTTAACAAAAGTGGGTGATAGGAAACAGGTTTGAGGTACTCCAACTGTTGTCTTAAACAAGTTTCCGACAGAACCTTGATCAATTACTGCACTGATAGCCTTGGTGTACAGCAGCTTGATGGTATGGTCCAATTTTGACCCATGATATACTTCGCCATTATGGCCCACATGTGCCTCATGCCACACTCTGTCATACGTTTTGTTTTTATTATTGTTGTCTTGTTGATGTTGCGAGTTTTTTTCACACAGAACCCTGGAATATTTAAACATTACATAGATACACTTTTTACCAGGTTTTTTTCCATTTTTTTGCTATGCAAAGTATATCCGTAAAGATCTCTAAACATTATTTTGACAACATATTGATTAATTCATTTATTCAGCTTCTTAATTTCACTTCCAATTTGGTCTCAATCAACAAATTCGTTTCGGACCTAAGTGGTTTGAGCATCCGCCTTGGGTGTGGCAGGTCGCCGCCTAATCATACCAAAGACATCTAGAACTGGTACAAGCAGCTGCCTCGATTGGAGCTTAGCATTAGGGTTAGGGTTGGTCGTCCTTGTGGCAGGATAATGTGACTGGATGTGACATGATGTCACATTATCTGCGGCATGATGGTCCAATGGTAGACATCGCTACTAACTGTCGCAGAGTCTATTAAAGTTTGCTGGCACTTGTGCGTTAAGATCTCGTCGATGCACATTTCAACAAAAACAGAAAACGTTTTCAACCACAATTTGTATACAAGCTATACCAAATCTGGACCATACCTGTCTTCAGTGGTTTGGCCTACCACGTGTATCGTACGTGGTTCGACCTACTTAGTTCCAATATGAAAATTATTCAAAACTGAAGAAAGGTGTATCACAAGGAACCAACTAAAACTGATCATTTCCCAGAGAGAGAGAGAGAGAGAGAGAGAGAGAGAGAGAGAGAGAGAGAGAGAGAAGAAAGAGAGAGAGAGATTTGTTTTCCTAGTTTAATTTAGGATATATTTCAAGGATTAGTTCAACGAACTGTAACATTTTACCATTTGAAAAAACCGTGACTCGAGGTCCCAGAATCGAATCTTTTTAGAGACTAATCAAACTACTCCTGTATAATAATATTCTTTTGCAGTATATGATTTTACTCTAGATTATCACATGGGATGTTTTGGGTGTCCTGGGAGGGGATAACACCTCTCGATGGCTAGGCAGTCGTACTCCTGCAGGTGTAGCCCGCACATCTTTGGTCCCCACTTGGCACTCAGCTCTCACCTGTGTCTCCAAGTCACGACGCAAGTCCTTCTTGTCATCCGCCCATCCCATTTCATCAACCACTAAAGTCCTGTGCCGACAGGCAAGCGACAAAGCGGCAGTTGTGGGTACACTAGCATCCGTAGCAGCAAACCTGAATACAGGCGGCTCATGCAATTAGGGTTAATCACCACTGACGTTCAGTACTATTCTGGCGTGTATCGTTCCTGCAATTGAGAGTACTGATATACCCCTGTGGTTGTCGCAGGCCTGGCGGTTCCATTTCCAGTAATACAGGTAGATTATGGAAGTGTCTATGAATTCCTGGGGATCGTCTCGTACTGCCACATTAGTTAAAACGATAGTGGAACCTTTTGATCAGATCTGTGCCCTCTTCCTTGTAGATTTCAGTTGCGATGGAGTCTGAACAAGATGATTTACCACTGGAGTGTAGACGTATCGCTTTCTGTGTCTCCAGCAAGGTTGGAAAGTCATCCCGTGCTTCGTAGATGGGTAATTGGGGGAGACGACTGTTGAATTCATCGTTGATGGATGAAGGGCGATTCAGGAGGCTGTCAAAGATTTCAGTCAATCGTTGAATAATCTTTTCTTTGTCAGTAATTAATGTGTTCCGTCTCCGCTGAGAAGGGAGTTCATTGTAGAAGATTGAGGGCATTGTAGAAGATCTTCATATCATGCTGGTCTGAGTTGAACTGCATCTCGTCAGCTTTGTTGCTCAGCCACGTGTCTTTCCTAGACGTGGATTTGGGGTTGTTGATGTAGGTTTGAAGAAGTCTGTGTTTTTTTATTCAGCAACTGCTTGATCTCGTCACAGTTCTCATCAAATCAGTCTTGATGCTTTCTGGTTGACGGTCCTAGGATTTCCGAAGCTGTGCTGTAGAACAGCTCCCTGAATGACGCCCAGCCGGCTCCACATTCCGAATATCAAAAGGAGTGGATTTCAAATGTTCGTCCATGGCATCCACGAGAGACTAATTGGTACTGGTGCATTTCAACTTGGTGATGATCAATCGTTTAGAAGCCTTGCTTACCTGTTGGCGTCTTAGGTCTGAATGCTGATGTTGCGCTTGGTGATGATGAGGCGGTGGTCTGTACAGAATGCAGCGCCGCACAAGGACTTGGTCACACGCACATCCTGCATGTTTAATTTCCTGACAATGACGTAGTCGACATAGTGTCAGTGCTTAGCGCGAGGGTGCATCCATGATGTAAGGTTATGGGTAGGGAGGCAGAAGACTGTATTGGTGATCAGCAGTTCTTGCTTGGCGCAAGTCTGGGGCTAAAAAGAAGGGAGACCTTTGGTGTAACAGTGACCCACTTCGTGCTTTTCGAGCACTCCATCCCAGGCAACGTGATCATTGCCTACTGCATTGAAATTGCCAAGAATGACGAGCTTTCTTGGCACTGTAACGTAAGCCATGACGGAATGAAGATCCTCATAGAACTTGACCTTCATTTCATCTGGGTTGGTCATGGCTGGAGCATAGCACCTGCTGATGGTAGGGTGCTTTCTTCCAGACAAGAGAGTTAGTTTCATGGTAGTGAGTCTTTCCTTTACTCCTTTGGGATGTCCAGCCAATTTGCGAATCATTGCTGTCTTCACTGAAAAGCCGACACTAGACTCAAGACGCTCTTCATTTTCTTGGTCGCTCCTTTATTGTTGAATTTGGTTCTAACATAAATAATATTTGATATAACACATTTCAACATATTTCACTTTGCTGTACGCCGTAGCTTCCTAAAAGGCGTGCATGTGTGAACTGAAACGAGAACGAGTGCCATATAACCTATTTACAAGTTTGGAATAAAACAGCCTGCATTTCATGTACACGTTGTAAGTTCTATCAAAGGCAACACAGACACTATTTCGGTTTGAGAGAAATTCGACTAATATTGGGGGTTATTTTAATATGAATTATCCCCCTATGTTAATTTCATCTTGATCACTTGATTACGAAGATACCAGGTGGCTATATCACACACATACACACACGCGCGCGCGCGCACGTACACGCAAATGCGTGCATCAGTGTGTCAGCTAATCACTTCGAAAGTGTAAATTTGCAATATAGGTCATGCACGAATGTGTTGAGAGAATTCGCATCGGAGTAATAGATTTTAAAACAGCATGATCATCTTATGGTCACTAGACTGAGTCTTGGAATATAAAAAACTCAGATCAACTCTTTCGTATATGAAGCGTTTTTGCCACTTATATGTCTTATATGTATTAACTATTATATATATATATATATATATATATATATATATATATATATATATATATATATATATATATATATATATATATATATATATATATAATGGAATTTGCATTACATTTGTACGATTACAATTATTGCATATATCAATATATAAGGAATAATCTGGGTTGGCTTATTCTTAGGACCTACCATTTTCTCAACACATTATGCTCTTGGACCACTTATTATTCAAATATTCCCCTGTCCTCATAAGCAGTAACACAATAGGTAGAATCAGGGAAAATTATAACAGTGCAAGGGTCTCCTTCCGATCAGGATTGAAAGTAAAAGAAACACGAGATCAGTAATATGTCAACAAGACATCAAAGATGTTATTAAACAAGTAACATAAAGATAAAAGTATTTAGTAGGGAATAAAAGAGGTAGGACGGGCAAGAACTGCATATACAGTAAAGCAATATGGCCACACGGCCAGGTAATTCATAAATCTCTTATCGGCCACCTCAGCAATACACAGATTTGAGACTACAGAAACGAACAGGGGAAACTATAAATTGTTTTAAAACAAATTTTGTCTAAGATAAAACGATGTTTACTAGCTTTATTGTCGGTTGAGGTGGTTTTGCAGAGCAACTATATCACGCCACTCTCCATTTATGTAGATGCTTGGAATGGAAACCGATGGCAAAAGGCATTGGTGCCTATATCCGAGAGGTACGGTCACTATTGAAGCTGAGACAGCAATGGTCCTTTACCATGTCGCCTACGTTCTGTTAGAAATGATATACTATTCAGGTCTCGTTATCTGTTTTAATGTCTTGCATGTTTAGTCGTTCATAAACAACCTTATTATTCGCTACCCACACGCCTATCCCTGCGTGTAATATTGTATGTGCGCGCGTGTGTGTGTTTGTGTGTGTGTGCGCGCGCGCAAGCGAATGAGTAAGGACTCCTATCCATGGATTGGATACTAAGTGTGGGGTGTTGGTCTGTACATCACTGAGAGTTGGTTACTCCAGACAGGTAGTTGGATTATAAATGTGAGTTGTGAGTTGTTGGATAGGGGATGATTGGCTGTTGGTCACTTCAAAGTATGTTTTGAATAATAGATGTGGGGCGATAGATAGTATGAGCTGCGTGTTGGTATATATTAGAGTGCTTTGTCACTCGCACTGTGTGTTGATTAGTCTGAATGATGTGTTGTATATACGGTGGAGTAATCTTCTTAAATGCCATTTTAAGAGGAGTACCATTTTGAGGTTAGAGCTCTCCAATCATTTAACATGTTTATCAAAATTAAAAGACCTTGCTATCATGGTGCTCTGTGTTAAAATGTTTCTTAGTATGTTATCGGATGTCGAAAGAACGTTGATGAAGCAAAGAAACAGGAGGGATGCATGGTCATATAATACGATCCTACGGCCGTACGGTGAGCTGAATCATGAATATTTTATAAGCTATTCTAAACATAAACAACTCTCAGTGTGGATAAAAATGAAATTTAACTGTAACGGCAGTTTTCATGTAGGATCTAGATACGGGAATGTATTGTCGCGTTTGTGATGGGTAGTTTCAGGAAAATGGAGCAAGGTCAGACATGAGATTGGAGTAGTTTTCCAAAGAAAGGTTTATTCCAGTAATCCACTGCTTATGTCATGCATTACTACACAGGAATTAAGTAATTTATCAGATTTTAAGACTGCTTCAAGGGAGTACTGAAACTCACTCAAACTTGTGTTTTCCTAAGGTCTAATTAACCAGCATTTCACTTTATTGCTGAACAGGGATATGCCAGAAGACATTTCTTAATTATTCCTTATGTACTGTCATTTTCTACCTATGCAGCAGCGGACGTCACTGATTGTCGGACACCTAGGTATGTTTCCAGCATGTAACATATACATAAAATGGATATAATAAGGATGTGTTCGGAAAATATTAACAAGACACCTCAATTATCTTTAGTTGTTGTTGTTTTTCCTGTTGTTGTACGGTTTAACGCCATTTTACAGCACAAGATAGGCTATAATAAATGGCGACAAGTATTAATAGTGGAGGAAAAACCCCAGAAATCCCCGAAAGAACCACCGACCCACGGGAAGCTACTGGCAAGCTTTCTAACATACCCACATTGGCCAAATCTGAGACTCGAACTCACGCAGATAGAAGTGAGATGGCAGTGATCCGTAACGGAGAGCGCTTTAGACCACTCGGCCACTCGGGGCCCCGCTTCTTTCGTAAAATATAGGTTGGTTATAGACGATACAGAATCGTTGGCGTGGTACCATCTAATCGTCGGATAGTATAAGTCTATTATTTACTAATAATGTAGGCTTTGGAGACGACAAAAAATCAATAATGGAGACACAAATCAGTTGGTGTAATGTGAAGACCTAAATAAAAATATGGGAAAGGAAATCAACAATTTACACGACATGAGCTCAGCACACTCTACCTCTTTCGGTACAGATCAATAATTCTAGGTAACCAGCGTTTAATCTATTAAATTATTCCAGGATTCATTTTCTCAGTAGGTCTTATGCAACATAAATTACTTTCAGACCATGTAAACAACACTATGCGCATCAAAATATGTTACTTTTGATCATTTGTATTTGGAATCAGTGACTCGGTTAATATTTTTACACAAAACAAAGAAACAAATAATAATAATAATAATAATAATAATAATAATAATAATAATAATAATAATAATAATAATAATAATCAAGACTTAATAGTGGAAATATTAATAACTTTTCAATGAATAGAGAAATGTGAATTTAATAGTTGTATTACTCGTAGGGTCAGTTTTATGGGGGATATGGTGGTCGGATTGTCAACGAACCCTAATTGCTATAACACTACAATAATATAATCGTAGAGCAAGGTTGAGTTAGTTGAAACATTAGTTGAACTGACCTGGATACGTCCCTTGATTCGCTTTACGTACCGTACAAGTAGTGAACCACTTTGCTGCATATACAAAACTAGGATCATTGACAATCCTAAAAAGCAAACAAATAGACAAATATAAATTAAATATGCGATAATCGGCTTTTTAAAATGTTTAATCATAAAAGAGACAAAAGTGTTCATCAAAACTGGGATTCCGCCGCAAGTTTCGAACTAGTGAGCTTTTGTTTCGCAGCTAGGACACACTAATACGGGGTGGGGTGGGGTGGGGATGGGGATGGGGTATGTATAACAGTGCTGCACGTATTGGTGAATGTAATGCTTGGTGTTGGAAGGCAGACAAATTATGTTTGGGATAAATATACATAAGGGCGTATCTCCCATATTGCAAGAAAGTTTATGCAAAGCATAGCGCTCTTGATTTATTATTTACACTATAGATTTGGCAGGGATCCCTCGCTAAGCATTACAACGGAGCATGCGCAGAGGTCCAACTATCCTAGCTATGACACTGAATAGACATTTCTATTGTAAGTGAACACAGTACTCTCTTATCGTAATTCATTGGCTTCTACTATTTGGACCCCAACAGTGCGATTAATAATAATTGCATGTATACAAATCTTAGTGCGAGAAGTAATTAATACTGAATCGACCTTCTTTATATATGTAATTTCTTACTCTAGGGGCTGTATATAGCAGACGAGTCTTCAATAAATAATGTCAGCTTATATGTGTCAATACTTAGCATATCTTTGAGTAACTATCTTTAGCTGTATGTACTCTACCCGTAACATGTATATTGAGATTTTATATGGCAGTGACGTCCATTGACGCAGATGTATACATTGAGATTTTCACCAGGAATTACAGATCCGAATGGCTCAGTTTACATCGATCTGTGTGATAAAACTAGCTAATATGTTGAATTATTTTCTGTTGATAAAGTTGGAAACAAGAAGAGGATAAAATCTCAGGTAGGTTATTGATTGTGTAAAGAGATTAAATCGAATTCTCTGCGAAATAGAGAATGACTTGGCATGGTGTTATGGAGTATAGCGCCATTTTATTTTTCAGCACATGATGGAATATACATGGTGGCTAGTATATTTGGTGGAGGAAGAATTTCAAACATTTCCATCAAATTAATTTTGGTCATGTCAGAGTTTATCCTTGATGCAATTAATCAATATATGTCCTTAGTTAATCTTGATTTTAACATTCTAACTTTCTGTAAAAGGAGAGAGAGAGAGAGAGAGAGAGAGAGAGAGAGAGAGAGAGAGAGAGAGAGAGAGAGAGAGAGAGAGAGAGAGAGAATGCTCTGCTTACAAAACTACCATTGGTAACATATGACAGTATAAACAGGTGGTCAATACCATTAATTGTGTTGTATGTGTTAGTATACGTAGCTAAGGAGCGTTCAGGAAGTCTCTGTTAATTATGTGAGTAGGGATCGATGAGGTGGGGGGGGGTAGGGGTAGGCGGGCAACCAATAATATATTCCCGGTTCCTGTGCCCGCATGTAGGCCTCGTCTGAACAACACTTTTTTTTTAGTTTATAAAAGAACATTTTTGTTTGCACAAGAACCAGGGACATCATTTCAATTGTTTCGGGGTCGGAGGGGACCGTATATAAGCTAAAGCAATTTTACAGTACATGCAAATTCGGGCATTTGACTCAATCCCTCCTAAGGAGCGTTCAGGAAGTCTCTGTTAATTATGTGAGTAGGGATCGATGAGGTGGGGGGGGGGGAGTAGGGGTAGGCGGGCAACCAATAATATATTCCCGGTCCCTGTGCCCGCATGTAGGCCTCGTCTGAACAACACTTTTTTTTTAGTTTATAAAAGAACAATTTTGTTTGCACAAGATCCAGGGACATCATTTCAATTGTTTCGGGGTCGGAGGGCAACGTATATAAGCTAAAGCAATTTTACAGTACATGCAAATTCGGGCATTTGACTCAATCCCTCCTAAGGAGCGTTCAGGAAGTCTCTGTTAATTATGTGAGTAGGGATCGATGAGGTGGGGGGGGGGGGGGTAGGGGTAGGCGGGCAACCAATAATATATTCCCGGTCCCTGTGCCCGCATGTAGGCCTCGTCTGAACAACACTTTTTTTTTAGTTTATAAAAGAACATTTTTGTTTGCACAAGATCCAGGGACATCATTTCAATTGTTTCGGGGTCGGAGGGCAACGTATATAAGCTAAAGCAATTTTACAGTACATGCAAATTCGGGCATTTGACTCAATCCCTCCCCCCCCACCCCCAAGTAGGTCTCTGACAAGAACTAGGAGAGGCCTGAGTGTTGCATGCCCCAGGGCCCTTGATCGGCTCTGCATGTGAGGGTAAGTTAGACAGCTCACTGCATACACATATGGGAGTTTTTTTTATAGTGGTTTAGCCGTACAAGATAGAAGCTGTACTATTAATTAATTTATTTTCATGGAGAGGCGTGTGATTACTTTCTTTGTCAGGGAGTATCTAAAGAGGGAAAGGGGGGGGGGGACTGAACAGTCTCTACCTCCCAACAACCTCATAAATAGGCATGAAACATGCGGAATATACCCAGCAAGAGATCCGTTCATCGTGACTTCCTTTTTATGCATGCCCCCATCCCCTCCACTCTTGGATTCGACATGAACTGTTCATTTACGATACCAAATATCAAAGCGCAAAGGTGATAAAGGAAAACGGCGTGCCTTGTATTGACTTTGGAATGTCTAGGTATGATATGGTCGTCCTGGTGTTACCATAAGACGTTTTATCCCATTACATGTACATTAGGCCTGATACCAAAATCAAAAATAAACTATTATGCAGCAATACATCATCACACTGTGCGTGTGCCTGTCACTTGTGCCAGACAAAGATACACTAGATTCTAGTGAAATGTACAATTTCTAGACACAATAGGTCAGAATTGACTGCATGTGTTTGATAAAGGCCTGATATTATTTTAAAACAGGTTATGCCAGTATCCTTTTAAACATCATCATCATCATCAACAACAACAACATTACTATTACTACTACTACTACTACTACTACTACTACTACTACTACTACTACTAATAATAATAATAATAATAATAATGACAAGAAACTATTTTAAAGAGTATAACTCATTTAGTCGTGACTGACACATCTGCCATGTGCTCCTCAATTTTGTACTTGATTATGTCAAAAAAATAATATAATTTGTATTAAAAAAATAAACAATACTAAATCATGCATATACTGAGTTATCGTCGCACACCCATTTATGACCAGGACGGTTTATTCCAAAATTAGTGATATATTCACCTTAGGTATACAGCTTACATACAGTTACATTCGAAAAGGCACACGTTGAATATGTATATTTGTTGTTTTACCTGTTTGACCTCGACAAGTGTGTATTCAGTGTAGTGCACACATACGGGGCGTTAAGATAGGAAATACATACTATAGAGTAAGACGTACTTGTATTAGAGAGGGGAACTTGTTGGATCTAATGTAAAGGACGAATTCAGTAAGTCAAAGTTTGACTGTTACCGGAAAAGAAATGTAGATGTTAAGTCAACCAAAATTATGATGTAAAACAAGCAAGCAGGAGATGATAATCCATATCCCGTCAGAAAATTTATCCTATGCATTTCAAATGTGGGCTAAACACATTTTACACATTTATTTATCCATTGAATGTATTCATTTTAATGAAACATCGATATTAGGTTTTCAGTCATTCTTTCTTTCAGCTATGGGCTGTGGTGCCAGCTTTTTGGGACCATCCAAACCGCCAACAGCGAGTGAAAACGATGTAGAAATAATCTCGGAAAAACGAAAACACAATAACAACGACAACGGACGAATTACAATCCCGTGAGTAAATATCGACTACATACATCTAGCGTGCCTATTAAATTATAAATATTTTAAATTGAAATCATACTTTGATATTTTCTTCGATTATACGTTTCAGTAACATATATAAATGAATAATGCTCAGTATTGTATTCATACATGTGTACATAATGATCAGTGTGATGTAAACTGTAATATAAATAAAAGTACAATCAGTATTTGAAACAGAATTACAGAAAAACAATACAAACAGCATTACAAATAGTACTACAAAAATATTGCAAACAGTTTTGCAAACAGTATTATAAGCAAAATTATAATCAGTTCAGTACTACAAACTTTATTACAAACAGTAATACATACGTTACTCCAATCAGTACTATAAAAAGTACTCTAAATAGTATTAAAACAGTACTACAATCAGTATAGCAAACAATACGCCAGACAGTATTTCAAACAATGCTCTAAACAGTACTACAGCGATCCAAGCAATATTACAAACAGTACTCCAAGCAGTATTACAGCCAGTACTTCAAACAGTACTGCAATCAATATTACAAACAGTATCAAATAAGATATTTATTTGAACTGTACTAATACGATAGAAAGGAAGGTATCTTTATTTTAGGTTTTGACACAGCAGAAGAGAAATCCCGCTCACCTTTGGAATGAAAATTGTTAACTATTTTATCACATGAATACACATAACATTGTCAATACTGTAGACTGATGGTCAATTTAAAGTGAATATTATAGCAATTTAACACATATTATCAAGCAAAGGCGGAATGTATACGACGATCTACGAACATCTAGTTTTGGAGCTGAAAGACATAGGGTAGTCATAAGAACTTTTGAGCGGAACCAGTTGTTGAGATGAATTTCATTGAAAATACTTATAATAAGCAATAAGCGCTTGGATCATTCAGAGATTGGGGGAAAGTAGTCTTGCTTCTGATTCGTTATGTCTAGTTCTACAGACACATTTGTCATATAACGGCAAATTGACATCAGAAACAATCGTGAATATAACATTCAATATGTAAACTTTTGGTGAAGAGAAGACAAGGGAGAATCCCTATGTAGAATCATTGACCCAACGGGAAGGTAATGGAAAGCTCTCTCATATACGCACAGAGGTGAGATAACAGTGCTCGGTAAATGCGAGAGTTTAATACACTCGGCCACTAAGGGCCACACAGATAATAAAATAAACTGTTAATCATGTAAATTTGCAATCGTGTCATAATGGAATTTCTCAAGTTTCAAAGGATGTTAAAATCGCTCTTTCTCGTCGGATTTAAACGTATGTACTTAACGTTATAAAGCAGAACATCCAATTTCACGAATATTATCATCGTCCATCTTTATTTTTGTAATGATACCCATGATTTTGCTATACACGTTGAACACTTCCATCGATATTATAATGATTTCAAAACTGTGTAAATATTGTTGGTAGATAGTGAAGATTTTGAATGAGACTTCTTATGAATTATATTTGTCGCATGCTGTTAATGTAGTCAAAGGTATTTGATATAACATATACCGAAAGCGAGAATGTGTGGTTTGCATGTGCGCAGCACTGAACGAGTCTTTAAATTGTATGGGAATAAACTGTATCTAAAACAAGTTCAAACTATCAATTTTATTATGTTTCTAATTAAGATTATTGAATATTTATTGAACTAAGATTAAACAAGATGAAATATATTTACGTATTTAAAACATTGTTGTTCACAATTACTGGCTATTAGACGCTGTCGAAAAGTTATTCTTACTTTACCATTATTATTTTAAGCCAAACAAGGAGAATAAAGTCATCGAATACTTTAAATTCAATCCCATTTTATACAAATATTTGTGTAGTAATTGTAACTTGTTTTATGCTAGGGACGACTATATCTACCATCCATTGTTTTTTGTCAACATGGCCACATTATCCATGTTAAATAGCACGATCAGATTTGAGTTGGGTTGTAACAGTGTTGCAAGGACATGTCTTATATAATCTAGATCATCACATTACCGGTGGCCTAGTGATTAGATCGTCCGCCGCAGAAGCGGGAGATCGTGGGTTCGATCCCCGGTCGAGTCATACCAAGGACTTAAAATAATGGTACTTACAGCTGCCTCGCTTGATGCTCAACATTAAGAGGTTAGTGTTAAGACTGGTCGGTCTGGTGTCAGGATAATGCGACTGGGTGGGACATGATGCTACATGTCTGCGGCATGATGCCCCAGTGCTAAACATCTCTATAAACTGCCTTACTGCAGACATTGTAGCGATATGACTGCATTTTTTTAAAAGCTACGTTAAAAATCCAAACCACACAAACACACACATCATCAAATTGCTTCCGCATTTGCTCGTTTAGACTTCATTTACGTTTTAATCATGCTTTCAAACCCTTCATAATTGTTGTGCTGATATTCATCAGTGTCAGTTAATTCTCGTTTTAGCTGTGCTGTTTACTCTTACTTATTGGGAATTCCATAGTATTTTTAAAATAAATATTTGATCTTTGTTATTTATCCTATCATCTAACAGACCTGACAAATCTTCTGGATTGCTGCGCTTGGGAAGCAGTGATAGCGGTATCAGCACAAGGTAGATTTCAATAAATATATTTGTTCATACTGGTGCAGAACATGGTCGCACATTGTACTGCCATAGAAGGAAAAGGTGAATTTAATTATTTAACTGTGGAAAATGTTAATCAGTTACACAGGCTAGTTATACTCTTTCTCCACATTCTACCACCACAACCACCACTACTACTACTACTACTACTACTACTATTACTACTACTACTAATACTACTATTACTAAATATAATAATAATAAATATAATAATAATAATAATAATAATAATAATAATAATAATAATAATAATAGCAATATATCCAACTTACATCACTATAATAATTCCAATTTTTATGAATTAAACGAATTTCCTGTAATATGATTGGATGTAAACGGTCACGTGATGTTGATCAGGAATTGTTTACACTTCGATAAATTCTGGGACTACTTTCGGTTTTTGAAATATAAATAAACATTGCAGACACGTTATTGTAAAACGATTTTGTCATCTGTAAAATATATAATTCTGCAAATAAATATAACTTTTACACTTTTTATACAGGACTGGCTTAAAGTAAACAAGAATTATGTTATTTTGTAAAGTATTAAGTTTCTGAATAAACGTAACTGTGACAGTAGTCACATTTCATTTCTCACTAGATCACCGATTGGGTCTTGTTAAGTATTAACGCTGCTGAGAATGACATAAAATGTTACTCTTGTATAGAATTTATTTCATTGTTACCTTTATATAGTAAGGGATAGCATCATCTTGTTCATATTTCCATAAAAATTGGAAATATTCACTGAAAAAATCAATAATGATTTCAGGTTTGATTGAAATTTAATTTAGCACACTTGTTGAGTCGGTATCACTATCAGTTGTTATTATGTAAGGTCATGGTCATCTGACGTAACAGATGGGACTGACAAAAATTGAACAAGAATCTTGTCAGTAAACAAAATGTGTTAAAAACCACGGTAACCATTGCCTATGATGTAAAAGATGAAGTTTATGAATAAACGTAACTGTGGCTGTAGTCAATTTCTTCGTGTTATTCTGTACAGGTTATGTATTACGGGGCGGTGTGAAACGCCGAATGAAAGGTAACTACGCGCTACGTAAATTCGAATGCATTATTGATGGAATAAGTTAATTTGACGATAGAAATGATGAAATTGGAATTATAAGGATTAAATGATCATGGCTGGGTATTTATTGATGTGTAAATTTTACCTAATCACTCACAAAGTTAACATAAAGTCCTTCGGACTTTATTTAATTCCTTCGGACTTTATTTACTTTGTGAGTGATTAGGTAAAATTTACACATCAATAAATACCCAACCATGATCAATTAATCCTATATTGTAATACATCTTCGGCTGATTCTCAAAGTGCTTATTTCCAAAGAATGCTAACTTGTAGATAGCAATATATTTTGGAACAGCGATGAAGGAAAACTGAGTATATCTAACTAATTCGTATACATAAAGAAAATGCTTGTTGTGCTTAAGATGACACACACACACACACACACACACACACACACACACACACACACACATATATATATATATATATATATATATATATATATATATATATATATATATATATATATATATAAGTTATATTTTTTATGAAAATCCAGCTCCCTTTCATATCTTGTTCCACTGGTATGTTAAAAAGAAATTTTAATTGCAGCTCCAATGACAAATCGAGTCAAGAAATCACAAAAACGGCTACAGAGTACAAAATGATAATTGCAGAGTTAAAAGCAGAAGTACAAAACCTTCGAGAAGAAAAGGATACTTTGTTGAAGAGGTAAGCAATGAAGACTGGGAATGTTTCTTATGCAAGATTTGCAAAGGTAGTGATACGATAACGGTAACTCTTACATGGGTTGTGATAAAACGAACGTAATATTATCAAATACATGCACACTATACTATTTTACATGCTCGTTTGAAAGTACACAATAGAAATTACGTTGACTTCATAACTTTGCCCATCAGTAGATCATCTCCTTACAAGGTGCCCAGTTTTAATTTCTAAAATGTTTTTACACTAGGCTTTATAAAACGAACTTTAGTCTTTCTTGGCTTGTTTGACTTTCTACAAGATACCATTGTTATAAGTTTTTTGTATGACTCAGCCAGGGTTGGAACCCGCGACCTCGCGTATCCAAAGCGTACGCTCTAACCGCGTAGGCCACCGGAACGGTCTTCTAAAAAGAGATTATGGAGATAAATTGAATAATTTATAATGTTCTGTCAATAAGAATTACGCTCCGTTTTATTATTCATTTCACGCTTTAAACTGTTTCATGTCAAAGGGGTTGTTTGTTCTTATTTTTCATTTCGTTTCCTTCTTTGATCCATGGTTTTAAACGTTTAACTTATAGCTCTTTGAATATTTGGATGATCACGTCTTCAATTTAAACATTTTACGAAACCAAATATACGTTACTGTAACTATAATAGTTTGTATAACACCACTGTAAATTGTTAATTTCGTTTCTGCGTAGTTTCATTTTTTACGATTGTTTTTAGTTACAGTTTTGTACTGTATACCTCAACATAAATGTCATTTTAGTGTCCAATATATTGAAATAATATATATATAAAAAACCTTTGATTTTTTTTCTTACCATTGCAGTTTTATTTTGTTCGTTTAATATTGATAATTGATAAGTAACATTCCGTCAAAGTTAATGATGCCTCGCAGACCTTTATATTACTGCGGAAGTAAAATTGTATTGATTTGGGGCACTTGTAGCTACTGTTACGCTCTCGCCGTTTCCTGCTGGCTATTCATTTTTATTCACTTACACTTTACTTAAGATTTGTCTGACGTTTTAAGTTTTGATTGCGAGGGGGATAATTAATGGTAATTTTTGGTACTAATGCCTTGTTTGTTTCTAACTTTAATTGCCCATCCCATTAGAAAAAGAAAAAAACAACAACAAAAAAAAAAAAAAAAAAAACCAACAACAACAAAAAAAAAAGAAACACCCCTCCAAAAAAATATACAACAAAACAAAACAAACAATATTGCGAACTGTCCAAAGCGGCAATAATAAAATACCTCGATCTTATCATTTTAATGAAATGGCGTTTCATTATAGATAATTGATATATTTCTAGAATTAAACATGCCTCAGTCTTTTAGAGGCTGGGTGAAACCTGCTGTTAAGTTTCCTTGATCATTTTCATTTGTTACGACTCTAGCTCTTAAACTAAACTCTGTAGCAGAAGGAAGTATCATTTTCAAGTACAGACAAATCAACAAATAATTTTCTTCCGTAAGGTACAACGTGTAATGTCAATAAACAATTACAGTAGTGTGGATTAAGTTCCAATTAGTCCTAATGGTCTATCACAGGCTTAAAATTATAGAATGTTATGAATGATTTCCAATGCCACTAAATGTCTTGATGTGCTAATAGTCTTGAATGTCCTAATGTAACAAACATCTTGAATGTCTTGATGCACCAACGCTATATTCCATAATGATGTGTCCAGTCAATGAGCACTTTGCAATTCAAATGAATAATTTCAATAATAATTCATATTATATCTGAACAGAACTACAAATATGGTTCCCAAAGACTAATATCAAACATGACTGAAATATTTGCTTACCAGGTTCCCTTTATATATACATTTGATTTGACCATGATGTGAGTCATTTTAAATTGAAAATTCATCAAATTGTAAAGGTAATTTTAGTAAGCATCTCGTTGGCTTTTAAGTTGTTACTTTTTACAGTCATGACAAAAGTCAGGTAGGCGGAAGCTCCATCCACAACCATCAGTCAGGATATATATATATATATATATATATATATATATATATATATATATATATATATATATATATATATATATATATATATATATATATCTTACACATTTTTGTTTAATTTATATTGGTTTAAAACAGTTTTTATTGACTTTATCTAGCTGGCAGAATATACGGTGATGTTCATGAGAAACTCAAAATAATTATAACGTTACTTGGGCTAAATAAAGTGTGGATTTCCACGAATCACGCACGAGAACGTTCAATTTAGTCCCGGTTTGAAGTTGAAAAAGTTGTTCCACCAACCTCAGGATCATGATTGCGATGCCAACTATTTTTAACTTTTCCCCTAATGTGTCTATATTTCTAATTTTTAGGATAGAATACAAAAGTATAACAGCTTGAAATGTTTTATTGCCGTATTTATTCGTTCATGTCATAACTTTTTCTTTGAGCAAATGCTATTAACATTTTACATAAATAAAATTGTTTGATCAAGGATAAGTGGGATAGGCGCTGTTTGGCTAACAGATAACAATCCACATATTACCGACTTGAGCGATGAAAACAGGCCTGGAAAGCTGCTGGAACAATTTTCCGAGATATATGACAACGAATGGACAGACGGTTTTGAATACCTCACCAAAGTAGAGGAATGTAGAGAACAATCGTCCATACAACATCTTCTCTTCATATTAAAGGTTCGCATAAGCACAAAATGTGCTTACAATTTTTTTTTAAAATTCTAACAAAAACATTATTGTTGAAAATTTGTACAGTTAATAAATTGAGGTAGTAATTCAAGACGTAGACTCAACAAGTGCATGTTGATATACTTTATGAAGATAAAGAAGGATAGAATCAATAGTATGCACAATGTACCGCAGTAAAAATGTACCCTTGCCACCATGTTATCCTAAGTGCATTGATTTATATAGATAAGAAACGCTGTTCTTGGAGAAATCAGAATATTTATTGATTTAATATATTGACACAGAACCAGACCGTTCAGTACAACAACACATTAGTCATGACATTACTTTCAGTCCTCAAATAACGAGACCCTCTTGCAAATAATGCCCTAAATTCAGATTGACTTACGAAACATTTGTTTGATTTGCTCTCTTGACACAGGCTTGTATTTACATAAACGTAAGTTGCTAAATATTATGGTTGCTTGAGAACTTAATATTCGTATTCTTTAAAATACCCGAAACAAAGATGTTTGAGACAATTGTGACATATTTAGACAATAAATGGTAATGCATTATTATTATTTAATAATCAAAGGATTACAAAGTTCAACAGCAAAATTAAGTTATTTTAAACTATGTTTGTTTCGTTCATTAATATTTTTTTACACCTGTTGAACAGATCATATCACTCAAGGGAAACAACTGTCATGTCAGTTTTCTAGTTCTTTATCTTAGAAAGATTTTACTTCTATTCTATCGAGTGACACATTACAATGTCCTCTTGAAATATCATGCATATGAATAAATAAATATTCTCCATCATTTTAATTATTTTCGGTCAATTTGTTGGTTCTCTAATTCTGTCCTTTGTTTCTTGGTTTCCCCACGTGAATCATTCATTATCATGACAAGACCATATACTAAACATTGTCTCGTGGAATATATGTATATCTTGCGGAGCTTATGTTCATTTTGCTAACTGTCTCAATGCAGCTTCAGTCAGATATAGAGGGTATTCTTAATCAGGATTGATACAAACAACAAAACAAGCCTGATGAAGTTCCATTCGTTCTCCAAACACTGAACTGTTGTGGACACAAACATTGTATATTTGGATAATGTAAAAAGGATTATAACTGTTCAATGTATTGTATTAAAGGCATTAAAAAACTCTTTTCAAAAACCAAAATTCCACAGATTGTTAAACTCATTTAATCAGTTTAGTAAATTATATCCTGATAACTCAAACTCATGTTCTCTTGGGTTAGAGAGAGAGAGAGAGAGAGAGAGAGAGAGAGAGAGAGAGAGAGAGAGAGAGAGAGAGAGAGAGAGAGAGATAATATATGATAGGACATAAATTATTTTCATATATTTCAAGGATATCTACAATGAATGCCTGAAATCTACTAGAAAGCAAAGAATGAAGCTCCAACGTGCAATGTGCACATACCTCGGTGTATCTAGCCAGGTAATGTTATTAGACATGTGCTATAATGTAGGATATATAATATTAACGCAGGGATGACTTTGCAGCCAAAACAGAGATACATGGTCATGACAAATATGTAAAGACTTATATTTTCTCTGCAGAAGGATAACGAATAGCAACACAAAGACAAAATAGAGACTAACAACCAGCGAAAGTTTAACGAACATTGGGTTCTTTATATCTATTTATAAGGTGAGATGTGTTGGTTTTTAATGTTATCCCTATAAATGTTCAAGTCAAGTATGTATTAATTTTGTATTTGATGTATCCATTTGTAATAGTATGATGTTCCAGCAATAATGCATCTAGTTCATACCTGTATCATCTAGTTCATACCTGTATCATCTAGTTCATACCTGTATCATCTAGTTCATACCTGTATCATCTAGTTCATACCTGTATCATCTAGTTCATACCTGTATCATCTAGTTCATACCTGTATCATCTAGTTCATACCTGTATCATCTAGTTCATACCTGTATCATCTAGTTCATACCTGTATCGCTTCTTGCAAAAGCGTATCTTATAATTACTATCACAAAACAGCTTAAATCAAACGCTGCTCGTCGAATTTAAGTCATCGTTTGACCTACTACTTTCGTGGTTTTATCACTAAATAATAATTGTTGCACAAAACATAATAACGCAAACATTGTTAAATGTTTTGTACATACTCGTATGCGATTTCGAGATTTCAGTGCAACGTTATTTAGACAGTAGCCATAGTAACGGGAATACAGATTATTTACGATTTTTGAAACATCAATGCTCTTTGTATCTCTGTACGGAACAATGAATATCAAAACAATATTTTTAAGGGATCTTTTTTATAATATAAAATATGTACGTCACTATATATATATATATATATATATATATATATATATATATATATATATATATATATATATATATGTGTGTGTGTGTGTGTGTGTGTGTGTGTGATTTAGTCTATATCATATCCCATTAAATCTAGTATTACGTTTCAATTTAACTCTAAATGTGTTAAAAATTGATTTCGTTGCCAGGATTGACGAATTCTAAAAGCATATACTCTGAGTTTGTATAAATCTTAAATTTTAATTAATAGCTGCGATTTAGGGCGCTAACATGTCCATACAGATGACATCATTCCTGGTAAAAGTTTTTCTACTTTTTGTCTGAAATTTTAACGATTTGTTGGCATACTCAGAAACGAGAATGTAGCAGTCTGACCGAGATTTGATCAGCCATTCTAAGCATTCTCTTTATGCAACTCGAAGTACGTATTAATTTAAGTTCATTATCTCTGTCTTCATAACGATAATTAGCAACTAAATCGTTACCATTTAGCCACGATCATTTCCTATAAAAAAAATACTTAAGTATTTGCATTTTAATTATATTCAGAAAGATGATGAGTTAATCTTGAAGGAAACTGAGAAAAGACTGCATGAATATAGAGGGAAGAGACCTGAACAATGTCTTGCGCGAATTACAAAGGTAGTTACTAAATGATTCCCACTACTATTATCATGTTTCATGTTCCAGTGTTATCTTTTATGTTCGTATAATTTCTGACACATTAGCAAAATATAATAACTTTGAGTCACTGTGCCCCAAAATATTTGCAATATTCAACTTGTTTGTGTACGGTGATTCTATATGGTCGCACTATGGGACTTTTCCGTTGACTTTTCCATTGACTTTTCCATTGACATTTTCAAAACACAATAATAGGTCTGAACATATGTAAAGTTATTTTTTTTATAATGATCAAAGGATTAAACCTTTAAAAAGTAAACGTTTATCTCTTCTTTGAACAGCATTTTGCATTAGTTGCATATGTTAGAATTACACGAATGACGCGCATCGAAAATTAAATTAAAGATACAAAATTCATTGCCGTTGTCTTTTTCAAATTATGATACAGACAAGACATTGAGAGATTCACAGGAGAAATCAAAGGCGCACTTCAGACACATTTTGTTCTGTGCTTCTTGATGACGGTTTCGATTTATTTAACTTTGATTACATATGGATCCGAATTAACTATTTACGTGATGGAGCGTTATACATTATATTGATGTTGTTATTTAATCCTTAGTTTGTGTTTAATGCAGAGTATGGACGCTCGTTTTACAATACAAAAATATCAGATATTTTTTGTGAACAAATTACAGGAAATGTGACACAAGGGATACAGAGCATTTTCAAGGCATATAAGAGTATACATTGATTCAACTATATACAAGGCTGTACATTTAAAATGTGGAATAAATGTAATTAACTATAATGATTAAAAATAATGTCTTCAGTACGAAAAAAGTTTTACTAGTGTTTCATGTGATCACTTTTCTAAGGGTAGCCTTATGTACAGAACATTTTGTAATAAACCTTTGCAAAATATAAGTAAAGTCCCTGTTTATTTTCAAAATGAATATAATTTTCACCACATTATCTCTTCCTGTCTATACAATGTAAAACATATTGTTCATTTTAAGAAACAAAATTTAACTTATGGATACATTTAAACATAGTTCTTTACCAAAAACGTTATAGATGTTTATGTATACATGTTTATATATTTTATACTGAGAATATATATATATATATATATATATATATATATATATATATATATATATATATATATATATATATGTGTGCCGTGTTTCTTTTGAGAAACATTTTGAAATTTATAGATGCATGTTTGCATGTTCATTTTGAGAAACGTGTAAGTTGTAGATACATTGTCGTAGCGTTAATTTGGAAAGACAAGTTTTGTAATTGATAGATAAGTTTTTATGGTGTTCCTTCTGAGAAAAAGCTTTTACATTGTTGATACATCTTCAGAGTGTTTCTTTTTAGACAAGATTTTAATGGATACATTCTCATAGTGTTCCTTTTTAGAAACTTTTGTAATTTATGGGTACATTTTCATATGTTGTCTTCTACTAGGTGATAGGGGAAAACTTGCTGAAGAAGGAGTATGACAATAAAGTCTACATTGCACTCGATAAGTATATTCAAGGATGCATTCGAGTATGCTGGTTCATGTGTGTAAGGAACCCCCCGATGCATTTATATTTCGGTCAAAATCTGAGAAAGGAAAGGCGCAGATATTTTGATGATACCAAATTTGTAAGTTATACACGGAATGGCAAGTATGTGAAGTATTTTGTATGGCCTGCGGTCTTCTTGTTTGAGGATGGCCCCATGTTGAAGAAGGGAGTTGCTCAAGGTGGGGTAAAAGCAAAGACAAGAAAACGGAAATCAAGGAATAAAGTTGATAAAATGACAGGTGATGATCATAATAAAAGCATCGTTCAATCTACTATTAAGGAGACTTAGCCCGGATTTCAAATATCCAACAGGCACACAAGTATCGATTTATCCTTAAACTGTAATAATTGATAAATGCACGAAAATGCATAGAGCCACATACACCGAATCAAGAGTGACTGACATACAAGGAGATTGAACACACATTTTTCTACACGGCTGCAAGGATAATATCTTGGAAGAAAACATGCCGTTACATTACAGTGGCAGTCTGAATATCTTGAATACATGTACACAATAAACTTGCATTTATACGGACGAAGAACAAGAGAAAACACAACAATGGAAGAAACAGAACAGTGATCCCTAGTCTGTCTCCGAATGAAGCATTACAAGACAAAATGCGTCACTGCTCAAAATACTATAGCTGCTATTATTTACAACAGTATCAACTTATTGATTCTCGAATCTGTTAATTTAAACATCCGTATTAAAAGCAAATAAATGAAATGGTCATTGACTATTAAACCTCGGAATTCATGCAAACAGAAAGTCAACTAAAACATGCCTCTATGCCTTACCATTTTAGTATCATATAGAGCCAACACATAATGCAACAGAGAAGTTATTATTATGACAAATTAAGATTTGTGTAGCATTTTATTTTTTAACCAAATAGATTTGAGGTCTAAACATAAATTAAATATTTCAACCGATGAGTTATATGCTTATGCATTTATTCGAAATGTATATTTAACAGGATTCTTTAGGAAAGTGGCAAAAAATTGTTGTTTCGTTTAGGAACGGCATCACGTTTTCGACGGAGGTGGCGGAGGCATAAAACGTTGAAATGACGATTACTAAATATGTTACGGTATGTTCAGAGTTTCAAAGTAGATATGCTAGTTACATCAGCCTCTCCTGCCTTAGCTGAAAGATATGTTTTTGAAACGCCGTACACAATCTATACTACGTGTTGCACTTGTTGATCATTTATAACATTTATAACATACATAGAGAGATATATAGCAAAATAGATATATAACTTATATTTTGTCCTTTGGTTTATGTCGATATACATTCGGAAGTTTCATGTCCATGATTATATTGCTAGCAGAACATTCATATGACATACAAATTAGGGCTTTAAATATTCCTTATACAACTTGATGTAGTTAAAATGATAATAAAAGATGAAACTGATATTACAAACTGTATCATTACTTTCTGTTTGATTAGTGTTTAGATTTTCTCAACAGCCATGCCGTAAATGCTGCAGCTTATATATTGTATGTGTGCATTTGGAAGAACATTCAGTATTCAGTTTATTATAATTTATCCTTTCATGTGTGAAATCGTTTAACATCAACTATAGTTACAAATCCTCTGATACGGAAAAATCTATCAATCGAAAAATTACATTAAACAATATCAACTTTGTAAGCAGCTGTCCATTTTGTTTGCTAGCAAACATAATTACACCTACCCCCAAACAGAACTACACCTACCCCCAAACAGAATTACACCTACCCCAAGCACTTGTTAAAGTACTGCAAACTTTCACGACGAATAAAATTGTGTCACATGTTACTGTTTTAAACAGAAACCAGTATTGCTGTTGAATTATTTAACGATATTAATGGAATGAAATCAAAGGGGAAACAACCTTACCAAACCTGCAATAACATTTGCCTTTTATGTGTCTCGCTATTGGGACCTATCCGATGGCCTATAACGGTTAGAGCATCCGCCACAACTGCAAGAGGTCGCGGGTTAGAAACCCCGGCCGAGTCATACCAAAGACTTGTACAATGGTACTAGCAGTTGTCTTGCTTGGCACTCAGCGTGAAGAGGTTACATTAGGACTGTTTTTGTCCTAGCAATGTAACAACAAGTTCAAGACAAAGGTCAGTTACTTTCAGGATTCAGTTTGCATCGTTTGTGTGAATTTAGCAACATTTAAAGCCGTGTACAGTCTAGACATGAGCTATAGATCTGAGAAATCCAGTTTCTCAATATCTTCTAGTACAGACACAACTCCTGCATTTTACTTGTTCTGTTTCTATGTTAATTTAACTTCATGCAATGTGTTATACAATTTACAGCTGTCTTGATTTGCCTACATTGTACTCACATCGACATAGTTTTATTACTTACAAGTTAAGAAGGTCCATGAACCTGGAATATGCATGAAATTTCACAGCAGCATCGCATGCTGTATTGAGAGGAACAGATATTTGAAATGTTGACACTCATCCAAATTTTTTTATATCTCTGACAAGCCAAGCTGCTGCAGTGCACGAACATACGATCTGTGTTTCTTTGTTTGATTATGCCAATGTAGATTGCCTGGTATCGTTCGGATATTCTCAGCAATTGTCGCAAAACATAACGTCACTTATAATATGGTGTTCCACCTGTGAGTACTGCTTGTCACACAGTGGGTTAAAATTTATTATTTTCTTCCATCCGCCGCTGCTTTGCTGTTTACGGATCAGACGCTTTGACTGACAAGCATTGATATCTATATCAGCGTTCGTGCTACTTTTCACCTCTCATGCGTCCACTTAATGCCTTGCTCCACCATCATCTTTCCTTTTCTTTTTTCTTTTCCCCGTCATTCGTTTTTCTACTCCACTTCAGTGCATATGCTCTTATTAAAATACGAAATCTGCTTCTTTTGCAACAACTTAAAGATTCATTCGGAGCATGCTCGGGCATTACCGCCAATTGTTAAAACTATATGTAGAAGAGTTAATAGGTGTTGCAAACTGGTTTTAAAATGACAGCGAAAAGGCAAAAATAATCGGTATTTCTTTTAGACGCTAAGATTGATTGACGTTGATATTCAACGCGCCCTATACGTAGGGAATTAACGCATATTTATTCTCATGGTTATGGTCTTTTCTCTACTCGGCCCAATGAATAATAAGTGGTATAGATTTACTTGGCACATCCTCTATCTAACCGGTTAGGGCAACAGGACGAGTGGTTTTCTGATCTTTGATATGTATAACAGTATGTATTGTTATGTGTATGTTGTTGCTATGTGCATGTTGTTTAATTGTTCGTTAGTTTAAAATTATTTCTTTATTCCATTGCATGATATTGTAATGTACTAGTGTTTACTGGATTTGATTTTGTCCAGAAGAGTTCAGTTCTGTTTATTCTGACTGACTTTTTATTTTTTTATATTTTCAATGTAAACTAATAATAATGGAAACATTGTATCTAGTTGCTGACCTTGTTTCACAATCAGTGATAGTTTTACTAAACAATGTTTATAAAAAAATTTTTTTATCTCAGAGTAATAATCATTAAGTTGAATCAAGGTCATACTTGGACTACGTGACATTTAGCACGCTTCAATTGATAAACACACTTTTATGTTTTCTAGAAGGATGAACTTTTGACCTCATCCAGGAATCTGTTTTGCGTTTTAGTTATTCTTTTAAATAATGTTAAAAAAAATTCTATCAGCTATACTCCTTTGACATCCAGTTGTTTTATGTACTGTCCAGTTTGGGCTGAGTTTTTCTTTTTTTCAAATTATTGAAATTCAAGTGATTATTTTTCCTAGAAAGATAAACGTGCTCTGATCATTCTTGGACAAAACATTTACTCGATTTTATACGGAATTCATACACTGGATTAATATTTTCTATGATTAAACAAGAAACTGTTGAAACATCGGTACAGCGCTAATATTACAGACGTCATCGCCTTTCATTTTCAATTTTCATCGGGAATCAAACTGTGATTCACATAGAACATTTCATTGATAGGATTTCTATTTTAATTCTTGGATTAATTCCAGATTTAAGTCGTAAAACCGTAAGGTATTTATTTTCATTTTTTCACTTTCTGGTCATGGGAAATATATTATTTGTTTAATTGTTTAAAGCTTGTTGTCTACACTCTTCTCTGTTACCTTTTGAATAGTCGTAACGTTGTGCCGAATTAAAAAATGTGCACCTGTATGCTAGACGCAAAACAATTAACCTAAGCTAGCAATGTTTGACAGATAAGGCAAGGTGATATTCAGTTGTTATAACGATATAGGTCTTAATACATACACATATTTAGTTAGATAAATTCAGAATAAACGAACTCCAAGCTTCAAATGCATCCAAACGCAACGAAGCGTGAAATATGGGTCATCAATTACTTGCCAAGATGCATTCATTAGCCAAGTTCACACATAACATATAAAACATTATGCATACATGATGCACAGGGCGTATTGGGTTTGAGACAAGCGTGATATCGTAACTTTAGCCAGTATAATGTGAAGTCAAGGTGACATAAATATATATGTTGTAAGGGTGTGGTATTATAAAGTAACGTATATAATTATATATTTTAATGTTTATATTACGAAATTAACTTGGGGAATAAATTGTAATTATTTTAAAAGCCAAAGTCAGTAAAGCATGAAGCATGGGTCACATCAACCCAATTGTGTTGTACCTATCCAGATCAGTCATCTCAAGAAGTATAAAACATGAGCATAAATTTGGAAGGGTAGTCCTTTAAGTCTCTTCCGGGAGATGGGTGGCGGGCACCATGGAACCGTCTACCAAAGTTTCCTTACTGTATAGTAAGAAACATTCTTTTAGATGTATTGCCCGGCGATCGGATACACTGTCTGTGGCTAACTTAGGACCTGAAGTTGACGAATTCCGGATCACGTTCACTATATAAAATTGAGAATGACCTTGATATGGAGATGACAATATATAAGATAAACTGCTGAATAAACAGATCCCACAAAGCAAATGTTTTTTCTTGTATTTTATCCAGATCACTGACCTAAACAAATTTCGAATATTGTAGCCCTCTCTCAATATTCTGATCTTGCCCGCGGGCGATTAGTTACTAAATTCAACTTGCACAAACCAAATTTGAGCTTGTCCCTAGAGTATGTCAAGTGGATTTGTAAATACCATATATCTATATATCTTTCTTTGTGCGGACGTCGGTTATTACACAATATCCGTCAGCTTTATTTAGAGTCGATCTAACAAAAAGTATAGCAAGTTTACTTTCTTACCTTTCCTCTGTATTTATGCAATAAAAGTATTATGATCGTATTGCCTTATATAATCGTTCAGGGACTGAAAGCAAAAACAGTAAACCCAGAGACAATAATACAAAGCGGTAAAAAGAGAAATATGCATATTCTCCTCGATAAATTTGAATATAGCTGCTGGTGATGGCAGCGATTAAAATGATGAAAAAGCAAGAATAGTAGAAGTATTTATACTCGTAGAAATACAAGCTGCAACAATAGTAAAAGCCCCAATTTTATAAATAAATTATATATAGGGGATTAGAGGTTGGGATGGGGGTTGTTCCTGTTGACACTATTAGTTCTGTCTTTAAACTCTTTTAGAACAAAACCTAAATGCTCTTCGCGTTTTAGCCATTGTTTCCTAAGTTACTACTATTAGAAACTATTATTTAAATAATTAACTAATTATTATTATTATTATTAGTAGTAGTAGTAGTAGTAGTAGTAGTAGTAGTAGTGGTAGTAGTAGTGGTAGTAGGAGTAGGAGTAGTAGTAGTATATCAAGTAATATATCTCGAGAACCATTCCTAAACCCTTCTTAAATCTGTGTTTCATACGCAAGCACTGAACAGGTTGAAATTAATTTGTGCATGTCGATTTTAGTTTTAATTGTATGCCTCCATTCCCATAAAGCCTAGCCGGAGTCGAAGTCGCATTTCAACATTATTGAACATCGTAAACATGCAGTAAGGTAAGTCTTTACCTGAATTTACAACGAGGTGTACAGTTAACATATGCATTGAAGCATGTTATTATAAGTACATACCCCATAAAACCGTTTGGGCAACTTGTAAACATCAAGACAAGATATAACAATAAGGTAAGAGGACAAACCTGCTAACATTATACCTTTTTTGACATGTTTCACGTACATAAATGATCAATAAGATGACTTAACATTACTATTCATTGATCGATTGTTTTATAAATTCTTGAAAATTTCGATGATAGATCACGCATGTTTGTATACAAATTTCTACCCTACAAGACTGAAGATGAAACGATTAAATAGAGACGACAAATATGTATGTGTCAGTAATATAAGGGTCCTGAAGGTATAGGAGGTGAAAAATGTGTTGTTACTATCTGTATTTTATAAATAAAGAATATGGCTACCATTAGATACATTAATGAATTATTAAGTAGCAAATCTGCTTACATTTGGAAAGATCGATTCAGTAAGAGAAACTACATGCTAATGTTTCGTTTCACTCATTACCCCACTTACCTCCCCTGACAGGTCCTATTAAGTCGTCTTTACTAATCATCTACTTCAGTAATTACGCAGCTATAGCCCAAGAACAATATAATGAGGCCGATAGCTGAGAATTTATTTTAGATTAATATTTTTGTAATGCTTTTTTTTACGAAGTAAAGAAATAGGGCACATTTTAGTTTGGCCTCTCCATACAGGTAATGAATGTTTTCAATAATAAATCGTATTTTTCCCACACAAGTTATACCCATTTTATATCAGTGTGCCTGATTTTGCGTATCCATAATCTGAAACAATTGGAAGTAGTGAATTGGGCAACCCTATGACCAATATAAATTACAGTCAAAAACTATAATAATTTAACATGGGACAAAATGTATAGGGACAATCGATATCCAAGTCAATAATTTCGTGGGCCACTCTAGTGATAAATGGGAATTGAATATGGGAAATTGAAAAATATGGAGTGAATGGGGAATTGAATATAGGTTGGTTTGGACAGGGACAGGAATGATAGCGTCACGATGCTGGACATTGGCAACAATGTTCGATGGTCTGTATATCAAGTTATATGTCCCGCTCCGGCAGGCGTTCTATAAAGTTCTCCATCTTCGCTAAGCATTATATCAAGTTTTATGTCCCGCCCCTCCAAGAGTTATAGCTTTTCACGGCGATATAGCGACACAAGAAATCCCAGTCAATAAAAACCACTGGGCCTGTATAGCGGCAAAAAAATAATAGGGTATGTATAGGGACAATATGAGTGGAACAGATGGGGTGACGTCACGGTACTGGACATTGACAACAATGTTGCAAGGGGCGGTAATCAACTAAGCAAAATAGTGACAGCGGGAAAAAATGTAATACCTAGCGGGGCGGGACATACAAATGTATAAACATAGAACCACATACTAAACAATCCATAGTGATAAGGGTGCTATCTAATATAAATGTTACACTAAACAACATCCTCATACTAACAAAATCCACGTTATTTACTATCAATACATTGTGAAGATAGAATGTTATTTGACACCATTACCTAAAATCGTTATGTATTTAGGGACATAAAGGTAAGCTAAAGCTGTGGGAATTAACATTGTCCCTAAATGTGTATATAGTATCCCTTTTCTATGTCACTAGGTTTTGTTTATGTCTCATCCCTAAGATGTCGAGAAATAAGACAAAAATATATGTTTTAGAAGCTCCGAGATTTAGCTGAACCGATTATGAGATCTTGTAGCTGTTTACAGATGGGTTATATATGAATTTGAATAGTTAACTACATGTTATATCTCATAAATTATAAGATCCCTTACACTGCAATGAATAATAGTCATCGCACCATATATATCATCCATCACCCCACAGGCATGTCGAATTGTTAGCTCAAATCTACGTCAGTAATTCCGAAAAATACATGAGTGAATTTATATCAAGGTCCTCCACTTCTTTCACAAAAACAAATTCGTTATTGTCACATTTGAGAGAAACAAACATGCACTTACATAAAACTGAAAACGAATGCTTACACCTACATTGTGAAATGTAAAGAGCTCAAGTAGTGTGCAAATCTTAGTCAAATTAAAGTTTGTATCAAAATGAAGCGATGACACATTTTCAAAGAGAAAACATTAAGCGACAATAGCGATCACACAATACTTTGCCATTGTGTTAGTAGACCTTTGTGCTAGCGATCTTGAAGAGGATATGATTACCTCATATTCTTCACCATTTACATCCACTACATATTAAAGTTTGGTAGAAATCAAAGCTAACACACACACCCTTGTTTGGTTATGTTAGATTTTAAAGATATTTTAGGACGATGATAATGACAACCATATGTTTTATGCGAGAAATGTTCATAGGCAATTGTTTTCACTCTCCCATAATCTTTGTATGATATTCCGATTTAGGATATGTCATGCCTGGCAACACACTCTACAAATAATGAAGCTAAGTTTCCAATAAAACCGAAACGATGTCTAGTTCTACTGCACTCTTCAGCAACGGAGAGAAAAAAAGGAGAGTAAAACATTTTAACATTTTCTGAACACAACCCAAAAATTATGGACTATATTTCCGTCTTTTCCATTCTTTCTATCTACAATGTAGCGTTAAGTCTGTCTGTCCATTTCACTAGTCCCCGTTCTACTGTCACCCGTTTGTGTGTATGCATTTGTATGACGTCACCCCACCTGTTCCATTCCTTTTCCTATTGTCCGTATAAAGTCCCAACTTTCCCTTGTCCGTGTACAGTCACAATATTCCCGATGTTAAATTCCTATTGTCAGTAATCACACGCAGGTTTTGTCCATGTTAAATTCCCAATGTCCGTAAACAGCCCCATAATGTTTTTGACTCGGATTTCCATTGTACGTAAACAGTCCCAGTCCATATCCAACTTTACCTTTTCGTATTCAGTCTCAACCTTTTGTCAGTACCAATAGATCCAATATTTGTTCGATTCGGACATATAACTTTATAGAACGCCTTGCGGACACTGTCGAAGATATCCTGTGTCGCGTGACGTCACCATTTATATTTTCCCTATACATGCCCAACCTATGTTCGATTCTCCATTCACTCCATGTTATATTTCCCATGTTCAATTCTTATTTGTTCCTAGAGTGGCCCACGCCCTTTTTGACTGAGATTTCCATTGTACCTATAAATCTTGTCCCTAGAGAGGCCCTGAACTTTTTGACTGGGGTTTTCATTGTCCCTATAAATCTTGTCCCTAAAGAGGCCCCTGACCTTTTTGACTGGGATTTCCATTGTCCCTATAAATGTTGTCCCCAAAGAGGCCCCCGACCTTTTTGACTGGGGTTTTCATTGTCCCTATAAATCTTGTCCCTAAAGAGGCCCCTGACCTTTTTAACTGGGGTTTCCATTGTCCCTATAAATCTTGTCCCTAAAGAGGCCCCTGACCTTTTTGACTGGGATTTCCATTGTCCCTATCAATCGTTTCCCTAAAGACCTATAATAATATACTTTCTTTGTACAAGCACATCGTAGAAATATGCTCTTGTTCCATAAACTGAACCAAATTTCATTGAATACACTTTAGTAATTATACCAATAAAGTAAGGTAAACAGGTCGTGCGTGAGTTTGTCTACAATTCCCAGATGATTTCAATATATATTTATTGTTTGCAAAACAAATTCAAAGCTATTGCTTATCAATGACTATTTTTGGTGGGTAAAATTCAGTACAAAGAAAATACAAGCTTCTCACTTTTGTAACTCAGTCTCAGACTCCATAATATAAGTTTTTAATTTCGCCTACCGACGAAGGCATGTGCATTTATTTGAATTCTGTCGTTTCTGGAATCATAAATGACTACCTTACCCCAAACCCTGAAATGCCAAATTTGTATCATTTGTCCGGAATTTTTTTGAAAAGAAATGCTTGGAATAATATCCAGGTGGATACAATATTGCGATATCGTCAGATTTAAAGTCAATAATTCGGTGGAATCGATGTATATCGTTAATAATTATATTATACCGTATATACCATGTATATCATATTTGTTTGATGATAACGCAAGTGGGCTACAAATGATCAATAAGGAATGATTCGGGGTGCAGGAGGTTGATACAGTCTCTTACCTCGTTCGGAGAAACAAATTACAGAACAGATGATGTACAAAATGATTTGTTGATTGGTCTACTTCAATTTATATTAAATGTTTTGATATTCTAGCGCATTGGGCTATGGGCATTACTAACGGTCGCTTTAATCCAGCGGAACCAAAGACATACTCTAACGAGGTAGCGGTTGATTATGACAGCATAATTGCTACAAAGTTTACACCAAAATCAACTGATACTGAAGATAATCAGCCAAGACATGCTACCGTAAGTAATTGAAACGTCAACAAAATCATAAGTTAATATGTTTATATATATATATATATATATATATATATATATATATATATATATATATATATATATATATATATATATATATAGAGAGAGAGAGAGAGAGAGAGAGAGAGAGAGAGAGAGAGAGAGAGAGACAGACAGACAGAAACAGAGAGAGAGAGGGGGATACAGAGAGAGGGAGACAGAGAAAGACAGAGAGAGAGAGAGACAGAAACAGAGAGAGACAGAGACAGAGACAGAGAGAGAGACAGAGACAGAGACATAGAGAGAGAGACAGAGAGAGACGGAGAAAGAGTTGAACATATGCACCAAATATAACGTAATGTACAATAATAATAACATTGATGACTTTGTATAGCGCCTAATCTTAAGAAGCTCTAAGGGCTTTACAACATCTATAATGATATGAATACACTACAGAAAAACGAAAAAATAAAAGCCATGAAATTGGAAAACTTAAAACATGCTGAAAACAATAAGTTAAAAAAATATTAGGTCTCTAAGTTTGTTCCTGCAGTCGAGAAAGGTGAGTTTTAAGAGCACTTTTAAAAGACCACTGTCTTTGTGTCTAATTTCAATGGGCAATTCGTTCCACATCGCCTGGCCTTGGTATTCAAAAAGAACGTAGTCCATATGACTTCGTTTTCATAATGGGAGCAATGAGTATACGATTGTCAGTAGAGGAGCGTAAGTATCTTGCTGGTGTATATACATGGGTGAGGCCGGATAGATACGTTGGACTGGATTCTGTTCGTGAAACGTAGCACAGAGAATGTATGTCTCTTAAAAGGAGCATACTTGATACTGTAAAATTATTTTATACAAGTGCAAATAAACATTATTAACAAACAGGGAAGAGTATTTTTAATTCATACTCTATGGAGATGCAAACCCTACACCTCGGGTAAACGATACCATTGTCTTGGTTCGAATATCCGAAGAGTACATATACAAACATTCCCTAATGAGTATTATGTCTATATATATATATATATATATATATATATATATATATATATATATATATATATATATATATATATATATATATATATATATATATATATATATATATATATATTTATATATATATATATATATATATATATATATATAATCAGTGTTTCTACAATAGGATTAATATATTTGTGTCCATGGAATAAGTAGTATTATCTATGAATATTAAATTATGCTAATTAATAGTAATTCAAATCTGCAGGTCACTTGTTGTACCTAATGGACAAAGTCATTAGCAATTGGTTCACACAGACGAATCGAAGAATAGTAGGTGTGAATCGTATGTGCGTAAAGAGGTAGGTAAGGGGTCTGTTTTTAGGGAACCCTATAACGGAGACCACCGGCATAATCTCAGCCATGTGACAGCGAAGTAATGTACTTCTAATTGGAGACGTTTTCCACACATTACCGAGGAGTGAGCAGAGCATGTGGGTGTGGAGTGTGGTGTCCGATTTACATGTCTTGCACCTTTCGTATATCCAACCCTGGTTTGTGATTTTGCACCTTGATATTAAAGACGTTGTTTTCTTTTCAGGTTCCAGTGATGCAGGAAAACTGTTTAGAATCGGAAACAGAGAGGTATATTTTCACGCATTTTAAACGTTTGTTCTTTAGTAATTTTGTTGACGACAACAGCTGTAATGTCGATGTTTCCATAATGCTGCGATTATAAAACTTAATCTGCGGCCATACAAGTCTTCAATTTAAATGTATTTCTGTTGTTGTACTTGGTGGTGGTGTTATTACTAGTATTGCTTTCGATGAGATTGGAAATGAGGTTTTTAAATAATGTAATAACAAAGGTCACGCACTCATTACTGTTTTATAAGATGCAACGTATGTGATATCAACATACACCAGAACTAAATGTTGTCTTGTTTATTAAACAAAACTTCGTTCGCACGCTTTCAGAGTGCGGGTCATACCTATGTCTTAGGGACAATGACCATTCCTCAATCGTCGTTGGTTGTTGTAGCATTCATCATCGTTGTCGTCATTGCCACAATCATAGTCGTCATCTTCTTCATCAATATCATGATCATCATCATCATCACTACAACCGCAAACCGTCTTTATGAGCGAAACCGCATGTAAATAGGTAGTCGTTAGAAATCTATATATTTCGCAACTGTATTCAGTTTAGTAGTAATTATGGAGTTCATTATATGTACAAAACAGATATCACTGCTTGTACAGTTGGAATTTAGCGTTTCAACGCCACCATAATGGACAAAATTAGATGATGTAATTTTAATAAATCTGAGCTCTTGCCATTTATTTTGTTGTAAAATTAAGAAATGTATTGATACGGCATTGGCTTTACGTATCTGACAAAGATTATCCTGACTCCATTCTAATTCGTCCATTTTTGTCATCATTCTTGGGTGGACGACGAAGGTGAACTGTAACGTTATTTCTATAAATACATCTTCAATTTGTAGCTTGTTCCCATTTTTAAACTTTATCACTACCGTTTGTTTATTCTGGTTTAAATTACCGTTTCTTATGATTCAGAATAGAACAAATGAGGCCCCATAGGCAAAATGAAAACAATCCAAATACCGTTCACCCACATGATACTTACAGACCTGCAACGTTGCTGGAGCAGTTTGTAGAGTTATTTGACAACGAATGGACTCGTGCCTTCGAATACATTACCAAAGATGATTCACATCATGAACAGACAGTAAGAAGGCTCCTAAACATATTGCAGGTAATACAAATGCTCTGACAATTGCGAAATATTCAGATTCATTAAGCAATGGTTACATTCTTTACCATCAATCACATGGTAAATTTTTTATATGATTTTTTCACAAACCTAAATATGTCACTGCCCGCAACTTTACTTTCAGGAGGCACAATATAGCCTCTCTTGTACTTATGTGCTCATAAAGACAATTATTTAATACATAATCATACTTTAGAGAAAATATACGTTACCATAAAGAGCAATGACTCTTTTCTTTGCAAAGCTGGTGGGATGATAGGCATATAAGACGGCTTCTAAAATCTTCATCAAATGACAGTGTCATTGCCACAATTTATCCATTTTTGAATCCTATATACAACGGCTTGTCGCAGATGACATTATTATATATGTATTTTCTTCTACATATATTTCTATGCGGTGTTTGCAACACTGTTTTTAAGGCTGACTCTGTTAATGTGATTCGCTAAATCGATGTTTCAAGTCTGTTACTAAGTTTTTATTTTCTTAACAAACATTTAGTTTCATAATATTGAAGCTACCAAATTTTAAACCGGCACTACCAAATTATTGGTCTATCAAAGGATTTAGATTGGGTTTGATACATTTCATTTCGATGTTGAACATTTTTTTTCTATAGAATATACTACTGTTTCTCTTCAGGAAATCTACACAAAATGTCAAGAATACATACGAAAACAACTTGAGGATCGAAATGACAAGACTTCAGCTTATCTCGGATTTTTTGAAGAGGTAACAATGATTAAAGCGATCGTAATAAAACATGCTCAAAACACATAAATTCTACATCTTTAATACAATTTCTGCCTTTAAGATCTTTTCATACTTTACACATTTAAGCCAAATTTTCGTTACTATAAGTTGAGTCAAAATATAGGCTATAGGACAATCGGTTAAAAACGGAGAGTTTTATTTATATAGGTCATAACCTTCCCTTTCGATGACTTTTGGTCATATTATTACAACGCCTCTGTGTGTGTGCATCCCACGGATAATAATCAGAGATCGTGTAAGTATGATTCCCCAACGACTATGGGACTTATTAATTATTCAAGTATGTTGTTTATCAAAGGATACGTCTGATAATGCAGATGCTCAGGATATTCAATTAGCTGATCTAAAAAAAAAATGCAAGCTGCGCTGGTACAGATAGAAAATCTGTAAGCATGGGAGATAACGTTTTAAACAGTGGATTTGCCTTGCGTCAAAGACAACTTCATGGAACCTCATTGCGATATCTTCAGGCACATTGATGTTTTCAAGATATATTCGCAATGTTATTTTCGGAGTCGACCGCATACTTATATTACGCGTAAAAACAACGCCGGCGATATAATTTGACGAGGTGCAGGTACCGCGGACGTAGCAGTTGTACTATAAACATTATCAGTTGGATACCTGTGTTATCCCTTTCATTGACTACAGAAAGACAGCTTGTTGTCATTATGCAGTCGGAGACCTCATCAACGCTGTCGTTTCTCGCATATACTGCAGATGTGCACGTAGCAGGTAATATGGTGGGACAGCTTACATTGCAGATAAGTAATCAGCTTAGTCTTCTGCCATGTGTTCGTTTAGTTTACACTAAAAGGTCCAATCCGTAGTAAGATGATATTTGACAAGATAGAAGTGACTAATATATCTCTGCTGATAAACAGTAAGCATGGATCTTCGGAATCCATTTAGCTTGACGATAAATATGCAAATATATTTGAACGTTCATATCACAACATATCGTAGAATATGGCCAAACATCAAAATTTTGATATTGGTTTGCAAATTTCGCAACATAAATCCATTGCACTGTACGAAATTTATTACTTTCATTAGAAGACATGGGCTTGCTAAGACAGTCTATATAAAACGATTTCGGTGTCATATTGAACCTTTCTCCAACTAAATAAGTTGTCTCTGTATGGTTGAACCCAGGGCATCTTAAACAGCTTAATGTGGCCAAACGAAATAATACCTGAGTGACTTTACAAATATCCAAAACACAGGTGATGCAATAACAAAAGCTTGGTGGAATATGTACATCATTGCAGCGATTCCAGCGTTATAAGAGTCATTGGCTCCAGCGGTGGCGAGAAAGGCGTCGTTCGCGGCTGTCCAAAACACATCAACAATGGCTTTGAAAAAGGCAGTCGGAGGATGCACATCATATGATAGTTCCTTTGGAGACCGCATATGATTAAAAATGGAAAGGGCCTTCGATAATCATGCAAACACCAACGCGTCCACTACCCCATCTTGACGTACTCGCGAGGGTAAAACAATTCCAGCATTTACGTTGTGGACTGATGCTAAATGAACTTGACTCAATGGTACAGGCATACGTGAAACTGGTATTAGTAACACGGATTTGGCACCATGGCTTGGCACTCAGTGAGTTGCATATTTGGAGACACATAATCATTTCTTGTATTGCGACTCATATGGACTTTTACTACCATATGAAACTGTTCGATTGTCTTGAAAATGGTATTGAGAAACCTAAACATCACATCGTTAAGGTGCATGCGTCTGGATCATTCTTACTTACTATAATTTTGATTTAAAATCACGTGGGGCAAACAGTAATGTTTATAACTGATAAGTATCATTGCGTTTCTGATATGGTAAAAACAATAGCAAGTATTGAAGGAAAAAAATAATGTGGTATTTTACATATTTGCATTATCAGCATCGCTAGTCACTGCAGATGTCATTCAGTTCTATGAGCTCCACATTTATCAGCAAGAGTAATCAATCATATTTGGCGTTTGTGATCAAGATAAGATTTAACATTACATATAAGTAATGGATTCTGACCACATTGATGAGGTTAAGGAATTTTCGGATAAAGTGATGAATGTTCTAACTAATGACACTATTATTATTAATGAATTTGTTTCACTTGTCAATGGATATCTACCTTAACATGTTGTTACCAGACCCGAATATATTCTCAAGTAATATCATGTTAAGGGACATACAAATATAGACCGTTGGAACCACAATGATGTATGAATACCATACTCGAGGTCGGCCTGTAGTAATCGCGTTAGCACATGGACGCGCTCAGTCGTTGACTGGTAAGGAATCACTAAGGGAAAATATCTTCATCAACGAAGTAGAATTCACCGATGATACCAGCCCGCTTACAATCATCAACGAATGTGTTAGAACAGTATTGAGTCAACTTAAACAAAAGGACCTCTGTTGAAAGGACGAGCTTGTTCTGGTAAAAATACTTGAGTAAAGAAAAAGCGATAATTTCAAACATCATTCAGTAAGGTGATCGATATGGTTTTTTAAATGAAGAGGGTGCGACTATCAGAGATAGCACAATTGCAAAAGGGTTACATATCTGTGGGGAAGACCTGTTTATGCTTGTGTTGTAGTTGTGCCCATTAAATGGGTGCTTGGTTAGAATTGGTTGCACTTGCCTAAACACGACTTGTTGAAAAATTGTACTGTCCAATTGCATTATGAATATAATAATAATGATGGCCGCTCCATTCTGATCGACTTCAGAAACTAATTAAAACGGTACAACTGCAAAATGGAATCGTCAAGAGGATCTCTTTATCATACAATGTTACTGTTGGTCTTGGTATGACAGGAGCACAATCATAACAACTGTCATATGAGCACCGGTTTCAATTATTATTGGGGCTACATCGATAATTAGCGGTGTTGCGGTTTGTGATGGTACAGTGATTTCAATACGATTACATTTACTAATACGTTGTTACTAAACATTGGTCGCGGCAGCACAAAGTCGTAGTTGAGATTGAAATTGTATTGACGGAAATGGAAAATAACCACAAACTCATAGCACAAATAAAATATCGTGAGGTAATGGACTTACAGACAATAAAAATCGAGTAAAACAAACAAGAAGCCATGTCACAATCTTAAAGGCGTTTAACATACTTAAATGATTGATTTAGATCGCCAACTAGTAGCAACCATGTTCTCTTATTCGGTTGCATATGTATCACTTTCACTGAATATATTCAATGTACTGCACATACATAAATTCTTTTTTGCCAGTAGGAGCAAATGTCATGGAGATAGAAGTGGTGACCTTTATCAACAAATTTACGATTTGAGGTTATATTTTGACAACACTGTTTATGTACATTATCAATAGCAAATTTAGAAATTGTACACATAACTAAGCGAAGCACACATATGATGCCCTTAGAAAGCACACATTCTCGCGGACGGTTTTCCAAAGCATTAAACAACCAATTACAGCAATAACAATAATGCATTGCGTTTGGCTCATTTGTTTTGTTATAGCGGGGACATATTTGCAACCTTGCGGCAGCAAAATGCAATGTAAGGCATATGGATTAATATGACATTTACTAATAGTAATCGGAATTGAATTTAGTTATATTATACACATGTTAGTTACAACCCTATGTCATTTTCATAACTTCGTCTTTTCGTAAAAGCTACACACACAGTTAATATTCATCACATAAATTTAAGTACAGTAACAGTCATTGCAAATTCTGGATGTGAAAGAGTAATTGTATCTTTTTGTCAAAATAATTATAACATATGCAACCTGTTTCTTCCAGGCAAAACACCAAGTTGTCATCAATGAAACAGAAACAAGGCGGCTAGATCACAGGGAAAGAAATTACATCAGCCTTGATCATATTATAAAGGTTATGCGTAAATGCATTCAATCTCTTTTAACGCAAACATTATCACCATAAGCATAACTCAGACTAATATCGTTTTGAGAGTAGGTTTTTCCACCAAGATCTTGATTATGTTTTCTTTTGCACATCTCAACAAATAGCATGGAGATCGTTAACGAGTTTAAGACGCCATCGATACTGTTAGGTTTATATGTTCTTCCAATTATTATTTCATAGCCAAAACCTGTCTAAGCTTGTTTTCTTTTCTTTTTTTTTTTGCACTTATATGAGCTTTCAATCTATTGAAAAAGACAATCATTATTTATTCCTCAAAGTTTATTTCAAAGTACAGACCTTTGTCGATATTAGTTTGTTTTGAAAATGTTGCAGAAAAAATAGTTTAAGACGCCTCTACAACCATCGGTACTCAAACGACGTTATATTCGGTTTCGTCTCAAGCGTTCAATAATATTTCAGCTCATTTACACGTATCATAGTACAAGTACTTCGTTCCATAATAACGATTACATGTATGTAATATTGTACAATATTTCTGAAACATTTGATAGTGTATGGCATTAGAGTCGAATATATAAGTTCAAGTGCAATGGTTCGGATTGCCATCTCATTTATTGGTCTTCGACTACATTTTTAACAGACTCGAAAGAGGTTTTGCGAACACAGCCACATAAAGTAAGTAGCATGTTACAATAGGCGTTCCTGATGTGCTATCATTTAGGTCCATTATTACGGTAGTTATTGTGCATATTCAAAATTTAAGCAATGACTTTTTGATTCCAACGGCGCTTTGTTGTTGATAGATCCCTGACGTATTCAGAGAATGATACGTAAAACCCTTGAAGATGTGCTGATTTACAAACAATTGATGACTGGCCAAGCTAGTGGTTGGTTGATTCTAACCCAACCAAACCGGAATTGATGCTATTATCGCGAATGCAAGAGCCCGAATTTTTAACTAAAGTTTAAAAACGAAATGATCTCTTTTTGTACTGCGAAATGCACCGTCTCGTAGCTTGAAGTGTTATATGTAACTGAACCAAACAAGCGCGTTCCATAAACATGTCGACCTAAAAAATGACAACGGATTGAAGTGCCATCCCATATATTAGGTGGTGAAATAGAAACTATATATTATTCAAACTAGAAGTGGAATTAATTGTACTGATTTGTTGTATTATTATTATTCTAATCATCTTCGAATTAACCACGCACTGTACTTGTTGTGATGATAAAATGTATATGAAGTACATACGTATTTACTTGTAAACACTTTATTCAATAGAATCTGAAATTGTTTCTATGTCTAAAGCATCTAATAACACTAGCAGTTATTGAACCATCCGATTTTAATGAAAATGTTAATAATCACTGACTTCACTTTGTTGAAATAGTAAATTCACGTAACAATTATTTAATAATGGTATATGCAATTTTGAATTTTCAAATGAATTAATTCTTGTCATTTGATTAGACAATGACACGATGTTCATCTTCATTCGGAGGTATTATGTTACTTTTGGGGTATGTAATCTTGTTCCATTTTGGCCACGATCATTAAGGTATTTTACCCCCTTCCCCCCTCTCCCTTCCTCTCTCTCTCTCTCTCTCTCTCTCTCTTTCTCTCTCTCTCTCTCTCTCTCTCTCTCTCTCTCTCTCCTGAATCATGTATGCGCACATATAATAATGGAAAAATAATGGTAAGAAATCTTGTTAATTTATTACTGCTATCCTTGTAGACGTCTTATCGGCAATAGTGGAAGGACCTAACGTAAGTTGTGGGAACATGCAGCCCTACAACATTTGTCATCATTGATTGGAATAAAATATTTGTAAAGAAACATTATGTGCAAACATCTTACTAACGTCTTTTTTAAATATATTCATTGCCGAGAAGTAATTATTTAAGTTCATAAACAATTTGGGAAATAACTATTTAGAATATATTGACATGTATGAGCAAATTGATTTGGAAATCGATATTATTCCATTTGAATGAATGTCGTCCTTCGTTTGCCAATGTAATAATATACATATAGTAATCCTGCAGAGATATAAGTCTATGAAACATTTGTTACTGCAAAATGAAATAGGTCAAAACAAAAACAAAAGTAATAAACTTTTATAGCAGATAAATGTTTGGAAAGATATGCTTTTGTATATATGTATCCATGTTTTCAAATCTAAGAATATTGATTTTCCAAATGTCCCTGTATCTTCTTGCGACTCCTATATCTAAAGATTAGTCCCTTCAAAGTGGCCATTTATATCTGCCTTGATTAGATTTATTCAACCAATTTATTTATAAAATAGCAAATCTGCTTGTGTATCATCCAGATTAGATGTGTGCAGAACGAGTGTAACATCTTTGAACGTACCACAATAACATAACTTACCTATTTAAGTAAAGCTCAGCATGTTCACACAAATTGTACAGTACCAAAAATGATTCATAACGCATTGTAAACATTTGCAACTGATTTTGATCAGAAATCGTAGTGTATTAATGCATGTTCATTATACAAAACGTTTTCTATTTTTCAAATAGGATGTCAGAAGGCAACTGCACGTTGAACCTGAAGGCAGCGTTCATGGCATTCTTGAAAACTATATTCAGAAATGTATTCGTATCTGCTGGCTAATGTGCATAACATGTCCCCAAATGCATCTGGATTTTGGCGTTACCACAATATATGAGGGAACAAGTGATGACGTAAACGACTTTCCATTGTATTTTAACACAACAAAGTTTGTTAGCTACACGCGAGCAGGGATGTATGTTGAATATGTCGTGTGGCCTGCAGTATACTTATACAAGGATGGTCCACTCATGAAAAAAGGTGTTGCCCAAGGCGTGAATATAAAGCCTGAACTACTGGTACGACGGGTAATAACAATTTAGGAACTCCACCTCCAATTCTAATGCTTAAATAGGGGAGCTATTTAAATTATGATGGCACGTGTGTTTATGCTGTGCTGAAAGAATTATTATACGAAAATTGTAAATGTAATAACCGTTACTTTAATGATACGAATTATCAGAAGAAACAATAGGATAAGGTTCCTATGAAACAATAGACACAACAAAACATTATACAAGTACAGGAATGGAGAAATGATCCTTGCAAACTATAGTCTAAGACATTGGTGACAAAATAATAATGCAAAGACAAGTAATAATAACGTGACGAGAGTGCGATTCCTCTATCTTGAAGATTGCAATTTGTTATTTGGCTGTTGAGGTCCAATTCAACGACAGAATGTGCTGCACGTAAATATCTCAAGAAAGTAAAATGTTTTCCAGTGTTTCAGCAACATGAATTTTCAAGTGTCTCAGTGACATGAACTTTCATGGATTTAGCACTGAACACATTATATATATATATATATATATATATATATATATATATATATATATATATATATATATATATATATATATATATATATATATATATATATATATGCTGGTGCCGTGAAGGGTTCTTATGTTTACCTTGTGTCTGTTTACATAATACATGGGAAAACTATTATGAAAAAGCTATAATCCATATTAATATATTTCTAATGGGATAAAACCAACGACAAGATTAAAAGACATGTTTGCGTTCGATATAATGGGATTGCAAATAATTAATATAAAATATTTTGTTCCCTCATTGTTTGCGACCTTTGATTCGAATATATTTTTTTGCGTACAGATAAATAACAAAATTTGGAAAGACTGATTAGACCAGACATGCCCAAAATAGTTCATATTATACTGTCTGAGCTTTGAAGACCAATGGTTTCATTATTGTTTTATTCAGTTGGCTAAAAGAAACAAATAAGACTGAATGATGCTAATTTCTCGTAGAGTCAGTGGTGTTCACCGCAAATGGTAAAGTAGGAGATAGCATCAGTTCCAATAAGCATCTATACATCACTTGGAATCAGAGATTTGGCATGACACAATCAGTGTTTAATTGTATTTCTTGTTTAATAACTTATGCACGTGGGATAAACATGCTGATAGTATATGTGTCATATAAGAGTATATATACGAGTATCTAAAGGTACACAGTGCACATTAAATTCTTCAAAGACCAATTATATGTATATATTCACTATGTGTAGCCTTTGGTACATGCCTCTATCGATATTGCGTGTCACGTTTGGTACGAGCGTGTAGAGTGCATATTAGCTATTAATAGATGTTTACAATCCTTAATATTATTATTATTATTAATAAACATGTTTATAAATATGGAGATAATTCTGGTGAGGACGTGAGGATCGTCACGTGTCGAGTAGGAAAATATTCTGACGTTGTGACGCATGGTTTTATATAAGAAGGTAGCGGTTGGCAGTTAATTCATTATTATTTCCCGTTTCTCCTGTATCCATATAATGTTTTATTTAGATTTCATTTAAGAGGAAACATTTATTTGGATTGCTAAACTGCTGTAAGGATATGGATGATTACATATGTATTTGATAACAACTTTGCAACTGGGATGCAAGTGTATCAGTGAAAAAGCTTTTCAGTCGCAAATCTCGCCCGAATGATATATCCCTCGATATCCCGCTTATATACATATACATGGCCATACCAGTTAACCCATGCTGAACGAGAGTCACAAAGCCAGATAATAGATTTCTTGACTTGAGGCACGGACAAGATTCCTGCTGGGAAGTCACTATCACACACACACACACACACACACGTGTTTGTGATTTAATGAATATGTTACCTTTATTTATACATAACTTAGAGTCTGTGTAATGCTTTTAAACTGTTAAATTTAATAGAAAATATCAATTTGATAATGATTTAATATTAAATTTATGGAAACAGTTGAATAATGTGCAGTTTCTATATCAATGGAAATTATTTAGATGGAAAGAAGAACGAATAATTTCGTTCATTCTGACAGACGATGCACCTGTCATTTGTTTTGCGTAAAAATTTGAAAGTTGAACTAGTATTGACGTTTAAAAGTATTTTAAACTTGTCTAGCAGACTAAAAATAAACACTAAGCGTCCTTTCGAATAAACAGAATACAGATAAAAATCATTTTTTAAGATAGAATGTCTCATGTGTGTGATGTCGTATTGTTTGATACACTACCCGTACAGTTGACGATCCAGTTTTACATAACCTTAACGAGTCACTTCAAAGCTGCTGTATATTACATTGATATTGCGATATTGATGTGAAAGTCACTTTTACTTCTGGCTATGATAAGAGATGTTAGAACACGCATTATACACTTGATCAGAAAATGAAAATGACGCCATTGAGAGTTATATTGGAATAAATAAACACTAAACGGATATTCCTGCTACGAATTGATAATACATATTTGTCATTGGTAATTTAATAAAATAATAATAGTGTCAGTCTCTAAATACCAATATAAATGGTACTACTGAAGCCGGAAATACATGTATGTAGTGTGATGTATAAATATTTGCTGTATAAACTGCGTAACTCAGAGAGTGGCAGTTGTTACTCATAATCAATGAAGGATCTCAGCCACATCTAAATCTAACTTATTACATTTACGTCATGTACATCGTATCTTCAAACAAGCAAATATTTAGACAGTCAAGTAATGTCTAAAATGTACTTAACAAAATAACAAGACAAAACGTGCATGAAGTTTCCCACGTACCAATTATTTAACGTTTTCTATTCGTTTATTTCTACATTACATGAAATATTCTTGAAATCTTCTCATGATGATGTGCATTTCAATGTTATGTAAATTAAACTTAGGAACATCATCATTAACTGTTATACTGTTTATTCAATGTAGCAAAATGTGACTGTCTTCTTTGTATTGTCACAAGAACTGATTCTAAATGTCAGTGTCATGCAAAATTCAAACAGACTTTGTGTCAGACAACACCGTTATCGTTCAATAGCTAAAGAACATTATTATCTCTCTAATGCAAATACATCATTTGATTACTTACTTTTTATTACATATATAATCGTTTTTGATATCTTATATGCAGACTTATTGCATAATAATTCATCTAATTTTAAAATGCATGATTCGGTTTCACATGAATAAACCCATAGCAAAAACATTTGCCCGATAACAATTTACTCTTCATACGTTGCAATACATAATAGTTGACGTATCCTTATCCTTTTACTTATGACTCAACGTCAAATCTTGAAATACGCCATATTTGTTATGATGGCAGTATTGAATGCCACGTGGTGTTGACTGTCATTCCAACATATTCATATCAATTCATAATTTAAAACAAGGTTTGGATGACAGACTAATACTGTGTAATTCAACTCTTTTAACTATTAAAATGTGTGGAAAATAGAAGGTACATTCTTTATATTTGATCATGTGGTAATCGTAACGTAGGAAACGAAGGCAGCTAACATAACTTTACTAAATCTTAAAACATAAATACAATAAATGTTAAACAAGATCACATCCATCATACAATGTTACATTACGCTAGCCTGTAATTAAACAAAATTATAGGAACAATTTTTTAAATTAAATATACATAAAATAGTTACTGTTAAGATCTAGATTACTGGATGCCTTTCACGTGGAACAAACACCTATTTACGTGCCACATTGTTACAGGCGAGTCGTATGTTGCCGTCCACTTTGATGATCTTTGTGGCATTTGAAACATGCATTTTCCTCCATACATACTATTACTATTGTTTCGTTTTACACGTTCTCTTTAAATGTACCGAATGCTTCGTTATTTAACAACCGGAAAAATAAAATCAGTTTTATATTTTTCTGTCAGACTTGAATTTGTTTCTGTTATATTCCACACAAAGTTGTTGGCTTTGCTTTAAAGGACACGTATGCGTCCTGTTAAGTGTTTTTAATAATTGCATGTAACGCTTGAAATATTTGAAATAGTTTGCCTTTCTCTTCATTGTTCAATGTGCACACAATAGTTTTGGTACTGTTGGTTAATACCCTTGCAAACATTTATCACTATGTATTTCTCTGAAGCTACACCTATTTCGATTGGTCGAAGCTTTGCTTGAACTGGTGGTTATATATTAACAATGTTAAGTAAATATAATGGAATTTTCATGTCTGCTTCTAATATACAACCGTGATCTATGATATTTATTTTCTTCTACCCATCTGATACTCATTATTTGTCATTTAAAGTTCTTCTCTGTGATTTTGATTGTGTTTTGTTTTGTATTTGCTTTCGTGTGTTTTGTTTTGTATTCGTGTTTCCTTTTGTTTTTGTTTTGTTCTATGTTGGATTTTTTTGGGCGCTTAAGTTTTTTCTTTCGTATATTTTGCGGTGTATACTAACGCTAACATCAAATTATTTAAGTTATTGTTATCTACGTATATAACTAATGCACTGATTTGACTATTCGTTCTTAGCCATGTTAGTAGTATATGGAGATACTCTAGCGACAATGGGAAATCCAGTCATAAAGGTCGTGGGAACATCTAGCGACAAGGGGAATTTAACATTGGGAAATGTAACATGGAGCGAATGGGGAATTGAACATAGCGACAAGGATTTGGTCACTTTAGTGTCATTGGGACCTTAACGTTAAAAATGGGTACATCAAAATTAGTGTTAATGGGAATTTAACATGGGAATGTCACCTGGATTTCTAAGGGAATTGAAAATTGGTGACTCCATTGTGTTTATAGGGTCAAAACTATTGATAGGGTAAAATGTACGTGTAGGGACAAAGGGCTGATAGGGACAAACATAGATATACAGAAAGAAACAAATACACATTGAAACACACAGAAAAGAGGGCAGAGATGTTCTAAAGAATGAGCCACATATAATAAAAGTCTACGATATGGGATCAAAACATTTATTCAAGTATATACATGGGCTCTCTGGCCTGTGTTTTAGTCTAAGCACTATCCATTTAAAACATTCAAATCTGGACATGGAACAAATCTATTCACATGTTATCTATTTCGTGGATCTAGAAAAAAATACTTTTAAAATTAAAGTTTATGCCTTCAAAAAAAGACCCCACATTACATAAAACGCATAAGCATTTCACATAAGAATGACACTTTTCATACAACAATTAATGTCCATTTTTAAGAAAAAAGTTCATGTTGCTTTCTATATCCGTCACATACATTGTTTAAAATCTGGTCAGCTATCGCTTTTGTCCCAACGTTGATAATTCCCATTACGTACCCCTCTAATTCGTAAATCTGCTTGACTCTTACGCTCGATACTTGATGTGCGAAATGATTCATCTTTCTCGCTTGGCAGTGTTAGTCACAATGAACTATCGGTCTTGGACGATGTTCCTTTTTTATATGCTGACCAACATCGACGTGACCGTACGGTAAAATGAAGTGATTGGGAAGCCGCACTCTCTTCTGGTACACGATTTGATAGACTTTTTTCCAAATACCTACTGACGATTTGGTGTGTGGGCAAACGTAAGATCTTGTGCGGTTCGTGGGTGGTCACTTTAAAAGTTTCAAGTCCAGACGTCAAGGCTTCTTTTAGCACGTCAAAGTTGAACACGCGACTGGTGCGATACTTGAGAGTCAATCCTTGCACTTCACATTCGGTGTGCATTTCACCTTGACGGTTTTGGTATTCGTAGCCGTAATTTTTAGGACCTCCACTTGCAAAATTTAGAATCTTGTCGTCGGGATGTTCATCTGTCCAGGCTCCTAAACGGTCTCATTCGATGTCAGGGTGACGTTGACCGAGTCGATCGATGTAGATGCAACTATCCTTGTCAAAATACAAGACGCGATCTCCTAGGAGTTCTAACACTTCGTACAATTTTAAGCGAGCGTGGGCTGTCACGTAAGCCACAATGATGACATTTCCAAATTTGTCGGCTTTTGCAAAATCTAGTTCTTTTTCGTAATTGACTAAGATCAAGTCCTCACGAATGACGTCCACGTGTTTGATGTATTTGGTTTTGTCGTGAATCGTCTGGAAGTAGCGGGAAGGTTCGGACAAATACTCCGTTTTGGGTAAAGACGGTCGTTGTGCCATTTTACCCCACAAGCAATTTAACATCACTTTGGCAAACGATCGCCTTCCTTCGTTTTTCTCGATGTGGTCTAAAGTGATACCTTCCTGCTGCCTATATTTTTCTTTGAATTTCTTTTGGTCATCGGGAGTGTGGCACCAGAAAGGATATCCGCTAGCTTCTTGTTTTAGTTTCAAAAAGGCATCTACGTAGTCTGCAAAAATACCTTTCCGTGTCTCGTCGCCCTTGCGGTGTTGTTGTGTCTAGGGAAAGTGGTAAATTTCGCGCACTTCTAACAGTCGGTATCTCAGGTCCAGAGCTTTAAACAATTCCATGCTCACCCACGTTCCTGTCAAGGCGCATTCTTCCCGGCTGTGCTGACAAGGTTGGTCTTGGTTGCACGTTTCGGCACAAGTTCGACACAAAGGAAACATCAGTTTCCCTTGGCAATGGTGAGGTAAAACGGGATGGTACAAGTCCGTAGGAGGCAAGACTTTGCACTTGATCAATTCTTCGTATTGTCGAATGTGGTCCAGGTCAATGTGTTCTGTCATCAAATGTGGATGCCCTACGGGAAAGTGACAATATTTGCACAAGTAAGGATACAGCGAACACACGTCTAAGTATTTGATTTCTTCTCCCTTCTCCTCGTCCGCCTGGTACAGCAAACAGGTGGCATTCGTTCGTCCTCCGTACAAACTATCCCGGGGGTTCAGTGGGTCCACCAACTTGTAACTTTCCGCAATGCGTTTAAACTCTGGATAGGTTTTCAAACGGTGATCGTACTCATGTTCCCACATTTCCACAAATTGGTATCATTGCTGTTCTAACTTCAAACGCCGCTGACAAGTAGTCTGGAACAAGTCTTCCATGGTCCGTTGTAAAAACTGATTTTTTGGTGTCACGTTGAGGTTAACACATGGGACATCCGTGAAATAAGCATCCGTTAAACTCGTACACGATCTGAGGGTTTTCTAAGTCCCAGCCATCCACCGAATACGTTTCGATGGTCTTTTCGCCTCCTCCATTGCGGGCGTGTTTGATACATTTGTTTTCCTTGTCACACAAATAATGTAGCCAGCGTAGAGCTTTGACCGAGAATTGACGTTTGACAAAGTTCGTCGTTTGAGGGCTTATGACAGCCAGGGTTTTTTCGGGCATGACTCGATGGCGGTACACTAAAGAACACGCTTTAGCGATGGTACAAGCTTCTTTCAAAGGATCGATCCCTCCGTGCTCCATGAAGAATTTTCGAAATTTTCCACAACAATGTAGTAAAATGTCCACGATAGATCGACACTACTTTAACATTTATTCCTGAAAGTCGAAGGGGTCCGAGGCGTGAGTCTGGTATCAAGCGAATAAAACTTCTCGTTGTTCGGTACGCATGTCAATGGGGTATAATGGCACGTTGATTGACTTCCGTATTGAAAAAGTACGGGAAATAACCTTTGTCCCACTTGCATGTAAATGATTTTGGCTCCGTTCAAAGTCACTTTAGGACGTTCTGTACTTTGTTCCGTATAGTATCTGAGCAGAAATTGCCCATTGTATCCCGAGCCATTACCGTGGCATGGCGATGACAATCTCCGTAATGTTCGATATCTTCTTGACTCCACGTCTGGTCGACGGGGTTTAAGATCCATTGGGCAAAATTGACCAAGGTGTTTGACCCTCAAAATATTTTTTCACGTCCTCCAGGAATTTTGCTACAGTGAGGGCAATGATTAAAGATAGGCTCTTGGATGCACTTCTCGCACGCGCGGTGAGTCACATAAATTAGGAATGTGAATACCGGTGTCTTGCATGCATTCGAAATAAAAAAAGATAAAAATTCCTTTCTTCTAGTCATCTTCTTGTTGGGGTTTGTATTTTTGAATGAAGCATTCGTGTTCCAAATCCACATTTGGCGACAAATGTGACATCGTTTCTTACCTCGACAAACGTAAAACTTTGCACTTTTGGTACGTATGCCTTGTCCACAAGAAAAGCACAATCTCAGCAGTTGACAAGCACTTTTCTGCTGTGAACCTTGCATCTTCAAATGTTATTGGTTACAGGAAGGACTAACAAAAGTTTGCTCACAAACAGGGCAATGCACTCTTTCTTGATCTTTGTCCAGACAAGGTTTAGAGGCCAAACATCCGTCACATTTTGATCCACACTACTTGCGTTGTTCTCGATTGTTATAACCAGAGTCACATTTTTCACAGTAGTAACCGTATCCCAGGAATCCTGTGATGCTGGTAAAGGTATCAAAATGATCATCGTGCTGATAGACGTGAATGTATTTTCCGTGTTTGAAATTGTTGCCTCGAAACAAAAGAGGTCCATGCACTTCTTGAGGGTGCACTTTCAAGGTGTAATGTGGAGCCAAGACGTCATGCAATTTTTGCATTTCTCGAATGCCGCAAGGGGTGTTTTCGGATATCCCCGCTTGCTATAACATGAGTTCTTCTTCACTTCTTTGTTTGGCTCGGTCTGATCGTTGAATAGTTTTCCAGGCTCTTTTCCATTCTTCCGTGTCGTTCTTGTTAGCATACGTTCTTCCCACGACGACAGCACGGGCTAAACACATCTGATCTTGAGGATTGTTCATTCGGACGAGGCTTAGTTTGGTGTTGCGAAGGTTGTCAACCAATAATACTTTTTTGCGTCCTGTTCCCTGAGGAAGAGACACGTGGGTCATGAACAGTGATGCTTTTCCGTCGGCGATGTGAAACTTGTCGTTGGATTGTTGCACATGTTGAATCTTGTTGATGACTTTGGAAGGTGTCAATTCTGATGGACTGCTAAACTCGATCCAAACAGGGGACTTCAAACCGTCGTGATGAATGGAAAGTGTCAAGCGATCGTCTTCAATGCATTGGTATCGTAGTTTATTTGAGTTTAACCAAGAATCCCACTAATCGGCGATGAATCATTCTGCTTTCTCCATAGGTACGTCCGACTTGAAATTTTTAATTTTCACCGTGTACCTGTAGGCCGTAGTTCTAAATATTTTAGAGGAGCGTTTTTCCGTCTCTCGAATGTGGTAATATTTTTCGGTGATACTGGTGGACTTTGGTTTGGAATATGCTCTCTCGGTCTGGCCGCAGACGTGGAAGGTATCGGTTCAGGTTCGCTCATGTCTTCGATTTGCGCGAACACTTCTTTACGTGTGTGAGGCGATACGTCACGTCGCTGCCTCTTATCTTCTTCTTCTCTCTCACTGAAATCTTGCGATCGGTTCATCTCAATTACTGATTCAGAAATGATTTAACCAAGTTCGATTTCTCTTTATATATACCCCTATGTACCTCTAGTTATGATAATGACTTTGTATATTTCACAAGGGCAAGTAAAATTCCAACAGTTTGGAAGTCCTTATGCAAACGACAATAGTGCATCTTAAACACCTCGTACATCTTGATGACCCATCGATTCAAATCCTACTAGGAAAAGAAAAAGGTTGCAGCATAAGGGAAAAAAAAACTAGACAGTTGGTGTCATCAAGAGCTTCAGAGACTGTACTGTGCTGTTAGAACACGTACGTACTCCATCTAGAAAACAACGCTACTTGACTACGATGTCTCATTCTCTTTGTCACTTCTACTTTGCTGTTGACCGCGATATCTACCAAACCTAATTTAACACATGTCTCTCTTTATTTGATATTTAAAAAAAATAATAAACCCATTTTTAAAAGAACCACCCCATTATTGACAACAGCGACGATGTCTCCTCCCGCTTTTACTACTGTTGCTGCACCTACAACGGCGATCTTTCATAAGACCAAAGCATGAGTCAGAGCAAGTTAAGTTGTGAAAATGAGCGGAGGTGTATAAACAACAACTGTCAAGACCTTATGTTCCAGTTCTGTTTGTGATAATAACTTGCGATACTTCACATTTTCTAAAGTGTAAATGTTTGCAAGCCGTATAAACGTTATGTGACTATAGTTTTTGACACTTGCACAGGTACTTCACTTCATAAGTGTCAAGAAAAAAATTACTATCAGAATTTTACCATTTTTCAAAACAAGCACACACACTCGCAACGTGACCAGAATCTGCATTTCTATATTTGTAGATATCCCACAGACCCGTCCCAGTATACAGAGCTGGCTACGAACTGTAGGAATATCACATCATTGTTTCAGAAATATCAACAACAAAAACTATGTGTATCTTCCCCGTTCAACCCTTTAGTAGTGCGTGGGTATGTTCTCTAAAAACACAAACAATTTGGAACAAAACTAAATTTTGAATTACAAATTCTCTCTTTATAAATAAATAAATGTCCTAATAGTTCCCGTTTCGAATCTTGACGATGTACTCCAATATGGACGACGATGTCATTTGATTTGGTCAGTTCTTGTTAATGAAAATCTATGAGCACATATTCTTATCCAGATAAATAATAAAATAATTCCTCTTGCTCCAACCGAATTGACACAATTTCCAGTACACGGTAAAATTAAAAAATAACTCAAAAAAAGACACAACTTAATATTATAAAACCCCACCTTCTACTGAATGGCTCTCTTCTAAAACATGGTTTATATCTCTGGTTTTTACGTAAACAAGAGGTCACATGATATTCTAGAAACTATCAGATCAATCATACGTTCAAGAAATCACGTAAATACCATATGACCCAACTAAAATTATTAAGATGTTCATACTTTACTCCATTTTGTCCTTGGAACCAACCAATCATTTTTTAAATAAAGCTCTAATGCCCTTGGAATCAACCAATCATTTTAGAAGCATGTTTACACTCTGAAGCAAGGTCAGAAAATGAGGTTAACATCTGGTGTTTGCAATGTAAAAGTACAGGTCAACCCGCCCTCCTCCTCAATGAACGAATCTTAAAACTTAAAATGCCAAATTTAAATCTAACAAACAGACAATTAAAGTAAATATAAATGACTTATATCAAATATACGTAACACCTTCCCCCATAAAATAAGAAGAAAGGTTTTTATGATAAAACTTTCTTTTTACCACAAACCAATTTACACCTGAAGTTAAAAGAACGCATGTATATAATATATTGTTATACACGGGAAAGAGCGTCTGCAATTAAATTACTATTTTCAGTCACATGGAATTTAGAAATGGCCTCAACCTTAGCATCTATTGATTTAACTTGTCCATGTCCCACAAAATGTCCTAAGAAAGTCACACTAGCACGGCAGAACTCACTTTTAGAAAAATTAACTGTCAACCATGCATCAGTGAGTCTGTCAAAGAATTTTCGATTTATTGCTTGATGTTTTATCTAGGTGTAGTTGTAGATGATGACGTCATCACAATATTCTAGACAAGAGATCATCAAATTTGGTGACCCTTTCATCCCGAAAGGCAACACTTTATATTGGTAGAATCCATCCGGAGTAACAGATACCGATATTTCTTTTGCTCTTTCCGTTAGTGGAATCTGCCAAAATCCTTTCAGAAGGTCAAATTTGGTGACATACTTGGAATTCCCAATTGTATTTTGGCAATGGGAATGAATCTGTTTTGTCACACTGTTCACCTTCCTATAATCAGTGCACATACGGAAAGTGTTATCTGGTTTTGGAACAAGTATGCATGGTGAACTTCAATCACTTTTACTGGGCTCGATAAAATTATTCTGCAGCAAATATTGAATTTCCTTTTTTAAGTATTCTTTTTTGAGTGAATTCATCCTGTATAAATGTTGTTTAACAGGTTTGGAATTTTCAACTTCAACGTCATGAAACATTTTGCTTGTCCTTGTAGGAATATCTGGAATAAGTGCTCATATTCAAATAATAATTGTTTCAGTTCATTTCTTTCTTGCACTTATAAATGTGAAAGTTTATGGTCTAGATTTTTCATAATTTCTGAATTACAAAGATTCATTTCAATATCAGTCATCATTTCAATATCAGTAGAATCTGATGATATTCCTTCACTGAGTGGGACAGATACAACTAAATTAATTACATGTTTAACATGGCTATCTCTTTCAATATACTGGTACTCCTATAACTTATTTAGATCCCAGGAGCACTAATACTATAATTTAACTAATTCATTTTCTTCTTAACTTTGTAAGGGCCGTAATATCTAATCTGAAGAAAAGTATGAAGAATGAACAAGAGTGACACAACTCCATTATCAGACTCAAAAAAGTTCTCTCCCTTCTAGTTCTTTCAAACCATAGTTTCATTTTTAACTTGAATTGCTGAATGCCCAATTCATACATAACTAGCTAGAAAATTCCAGACATGAAGTTTGAACCTTGATCAAACTGAACAGATTTGGGAAGGCCATACTGAGTAAAAAAACTTTATCAAAGCTTTTACTATTGTTTTAGATTTTATATTCCTTAACGGAATTGCTTCAGGAAACCTTGTTGACGCACACATAATGGTCAACAGGTATTGCTTACCTGACTTGGTCTTGGGTAAGGGACTTACACAATCTACCATAATTCTACTTAATGGTTCGTCAAAGGAAGGAATAGGTTGCAGATGAGCCTTAGGGATCTTCTGATTGGATTTTCATACCATTTGACAAGTATGACAAGATCTACAGTATTTGGTAACATCAGTTTTGATTTTTGGCCAATAGAAGTGAGTCAAGATCTTGTGATAAGTTTTATCAATCTTTAAATGACCAGCCGAAGGAGTTTCATGGGCCAGATCAAGTAATCCTGTCTGTAAGGTTTTGGAACTACTATTTGATAGTTCACCGACCACTCATCACCAGCAGGTACCTCGGGAGGTCTCCATTTTCTCACAAGAATTCCATTTTTAATGACATAACATACAGGAACTTCAGTGGCTTCAGTCTCACTTATGGCCCTTTGAAACAAACAGGAAATCTCGGGATCTGTTTCCTGTTAGACGACAAGTGACTGTCGTTTATCACCCTGATTAGAATAAAGAGAATGAGTTGTTAAAAGAGGATCACTATGATCAATACCTTCTGATTGATCCAAACAAGGAGTAAAGGTGAACTCATCAAAAGCCTGACCTATACAAGTGTCAACTAAAGGAATGCTGACTTCATCTACATCATTTTCAAGAGCTTTCTCTGCCATAGCTCTGGTAACTACACAAGCTTGAAATATATCAGGAAATTCTTTTTCAGTTGGATCAACTTTCTGATCGAAATTAGGCTTGTCAGTTACAAGTGGATTAACCACAACCTTGTCTCCAGTTAAGTCGTTGCTTAGCAATAAATTAATGCCCTCTACGGGTAAAACCGAGACTGTTCCGATTGTCACAGGTCCTAACACTAAGACTGATGACAAATTTACACAATGGAGAGGAATATTAACAAAGCCGCGCTCTACTCCCTGAATAAGAACACTTTCATTAGAAGAAGACTTCTCAGAAAAAGGCAAAATACCTGATAATAAACGACTCTGAGAAGCTCCCGTGTCCCTTAAAATTTTAATAGGGGTGGGATTGGCTGAATCACCCAAGAGTGATATAGAACCCTTCGATATGAATGGTTCATAATTCTCCATAATAAAATCAGACTGGGATTTATTAGACCCAACAAATGTATTGCTTTCAATACATGACCGTGACCTTGACCTGTTAGAAATAAAAGCATTTGGATCAGTTCCGTCTTTATTATGATGCCTATTTTTCAATTTGTAGCAATCAGAAATACCGTGTCCTTTTTCTTGCAATAGGTACACGTCGGAAGAGACAAGGATCTAGAATCAAGCTTCTCTGAAGTTTGATTTTTGAAAGTTGTGCTAGTTTGAGTTTTAGAAGGGCTTGTATTAGGCAGAAATACTTTTCTGCCAGAAGACTGTTGAGTAGAAGTCTTTTTAACAAAAAGGAACTTTATGTGTCAAAGAATATTGGTCAGCAGCTCGAGCAGCATTTTCCATTTTTTTAATTTTATGCTCATCAAGATAAGACTTAACATCACTATGGACACAGTTTTTGAACTCTTGACTTAATATAATTTGCTTGAGATTTTGATAATCTTGTTCGACTTTCTTGGCTAAGCACCATCTATCAAACAACTGCTCTTTTTCTATAGCAAATTCGACATGAGTTTGTCCAGCTTCTTTTCTGCAATTTATGAATTTTTGCCGATAAGCTTCAGGAACTAACTCATAACCCCATATAATGCATTCTTTAACCACATCATAGTCACCACTTTGCTGAACGGACAGTGAAGTGTAAATCGCACTAGCCTTGTCAGTAAGTATACATTGTAATAACTGAATCCAATTCTCTCTTGGCCACTTTAAATTTTCTGCAACTTTTTCAAAGCGAATGAAGTATTTGTCTACTTCTTTTTCTCTGAAAGGGGGCACTAATCTAATATTCCTTGCTAAATCAAAATTTAAATTTGGATTTGAAGTATGATGATGATTTTCACTTGCCAGCTCTATTTCTTTCATTTTAATATGATATTTCCTTTCTTTCTTCTCTCTCTCAATCTCTCTCTCTCTCTCTCTCTCTCTCTCAATCCGCATTTGCTCTTTTGTAATTCAATTTGCCTTTCTTTCTCCTCTTTCTCTCTATCAATCCACATCTGCTCTTTTTGTAATTCAACTTGCCTTTCTTTCTCCTCTTTATCATATTGTAATTGTCTTTTTTGAAATTCCAGCCTCTTCAACTCTAATTCCATCTTGAATTTTAATTCTAATTCCTTTATTTTTATGTCAGAAGCTGATGCAGACTTAGGGACCGAAATCACAGCACTTTGTTACAAAACATCCTTTTGTACCAAATATTGAACCAAATTCTTTCTAATATCTTATTTCGTTAAAGAAGCCTTGACTTCAGAAAGATCATATTTTCTGGCAAGTTGAATCAACTCATCTTTTTTGAAAAGATCTAATTGCTCCTGGGTAGGATTAGAAAGAAATATTTCTACTTTAGATATCATTTTAATACAAGCCTGTAAGTCTCACTAAAGATTTAAAATTTTCAAAAACTAGGGTAATTCAAATTTAAAACAAACGTTTTCTATCCCGGACGATCCCCAATTTCTATGTTCCGTGCTTAGGCTCGAATAAGCAGCAACACAGAAAGAAGTTAAAATAACAAGCTTATAAAATTTAAAAAACAATTTTTTAAGTACAAATGTTTTTATAAAAGAAAATAAATAAACTTACGGTTTTAGAGAATCAAATCCAAAAATTAATCCAAAAGAGAATTCACAATATAATCCACTAGTGGAATTGCAAGAGTCCTGATAAATAAATGCCCTAATAGTTCCCGGTTCAAATCTTGACGATATAATCCAATATGGACGACGATATCACTTGATTTAGTCAATTCTTGTTAATGAAAATTTATGAGCACATATTCTTATCCAGATAAATAATAAAATAATTCCTCTTGCTCCAACAGAATTGACACAATTTCCAGTACACGGTAAAATTAAAAAAATAACTCAAAAAGAAGACACAACTTAATATTATAAAAGCCCACCTTCTACTGAATAACTCTCTCCTAAAACATGGTTTATATCTCTGTTTTGTTACGTAAACAAGGGGTCACGTGATATTCTAGAAACTATCAGAACAAACGTTCAAGAAATCACGTAAATACCATATGACCCAACTGAAATTAGAAAGATGTTTATACTTTACTCAATTTTGTCCTTGAAACCAACCAATCATTTTTAAGATAAAACTCTAATGTCCTTGGAATCAACCAATCATTTTAGAAGCCTGTTTACACTCTGAAGCAAGGTCAGAAAATGAGGTTAACATCTGGTGTTTACTATGTAAAAGTACAGGTCCCCCCTTTTTTAAATAAACGAATCTTAAAACTTGAAATGCCAAATTTAAATGTAACAAACAGACAATAAAAATAAATATAAATGACTTATATCAAATATACGTAACACAATGCATGCGCCTAGGCAAAACAATGGGCCAGTCGTTAGAAGCAATTTATTGGGTACACTTTTTTCTACCCCTTTATTTTCGAAATGCCCTCACTCGTTCTTAGTACAGTGACAAGATAAGACGTGTTTTTTTCTGCGCCTGACCACTACACGCCTGACCACTGCGCCTGGCCACAAGACGGAGTATATGTCCGAACCTTCCCGCTACTTACAGATGATTCACGACAAAACCAAATACATCAGACACGTGGACGTCATTCGTGAGGACTTGATCTTAGTCAATTACGAAGAAGAACTAGACTTTGCAGAAGCCGACAAATTTGGAAATGTCATCATTGCGGCTTACGTGACAGCCCATGCTCGCTTAAAATTGTACGAAGTGTTAGAACTCCTAGGAGATCGCGTCCTATATTTTAACACGGACAGTTGCATCTACATCGATAGATCGTCAACGTCACCCTGACATCGAATGAGACCGTTTAGGAGCCTGGACAGATAAACATCCCGACGGCAAGATTTTACGTTTTGCAAGTGGCGGTCCTAAAAATTACGGTTAAGAATACCGAAACCTTCAAGGTGAAATGCACACCGAATGCAAAGTGAAAGGATTGACTCTCAATTATTGCACCAGTCGAGTGGCGAACTTTGACGTGCTAAAAGAAGCATTGAAGTCTGGACAGGATGAAACTTTTAAAGTGACCACCCACGAACCGCACAAGATCGTACGTAAACCCACACACCAAATCGTCAGTAGGTCTTTAAAAACATGCCTATCAAACCGTGTACCAAAAGGGAGTGCGGCTTCCCAATCACTTCATTTTACCGTACGGTCACGTCGATGTTCGTCAGCATATAAAAAGGGACATCGTCCAAGACCGATAGTTCATTGTGACTAACACTGTCAAGCGAGTAAGATGAATCATGTCACACACCAAGTATCGAGCGTAAGACTCGAGCAGATTTACGAATGAAAGGGGTACGTAATGGGAAACATCTACGCTGGGACACAAGCGATAGCTGACCAGATTTTAAACAATGTGTGTGACGGATATAGAATGCAACATGAACTTTCTCCTATTTAATTGTTTGTTACTTGTTTTGGTTTATCTTTTTTCTTAAAAATGGACATTAATTGTTGTATGAAAAGTGTCATTCTTATATGAAATACTTATGCGTTTTATGTAATGTAGGGTCTTTTTTTGAAGGCGTAAACTTTAATTTTAAAAGTATTTTTCTAGATCTAAGAAATAGATAACATGTGAATAGATTCGTTCCATGTCCAGATTTGAATGTTTTAAATGGATAGTACTTAGACTAAAGCACAGGCCAGAGAGCCCATGTATATACTTGAATAAATGTTTTGAACCCATATCGTAGACTTTTATTATCAATGGGTCTTTTTTTTTTTTGGAGTCACCAATTTTCAATTCCCTTAGAAATCCAGGTGACATTCCCATGTTAAATTCCCATTAACACTAATTTTGATGTACCCATTTGTAACGTTAAGGTCCCAATGACACTAAAGTGACCCAATCCTTGTCCGCTATGCTCAATTCCCCATTCGCTCTATGTTGCCTTTCCCCATGTTAAATTCCCCTTGTCGCTAGATATTCCTACGACCTTTTTGACTGGATTTCCCATTGTCGCTAGAGTATCCCCATATACTACTACTTATGTTGATATCCGCGACGACTTGGATGTTGGCACACTTTCTTAGAAAGCCTTCTAAGTATTGGATAATTTGGGATATATATATATATATATATATATATATATATATATATATATATATATATATATATATATATATATATATATATATATATATATGGGGGTGTGTGGGTGCTATCGAGCTATCCCCTCTCTTCCCTTTCTGGATCAATATTTTAATTTTATTTGATGTTATACCTTATAGATTAACGATAAATCGTCATCTATATATTAGAACATAACAACATTTAAATACCCTTTCTATATGGCAAGTTCGTGGATCAGTTATATTTACAGATCCATTCATATTATTTATTATTATTATTTGTATTATTATTGATAATTTTCTTATGGGTGACATGTATGTTTAATGAAGCCTGTGGATGCTGTCCGTGTAGTCATGTAAATAGAATTCCTATCCCATGAAAAATCCATTTCATATTTTCAAAGTGTTTGTATTTACAAAGGTTTGTATGCTCTAATTGTTTTTGCTAACGATATGATGCATTGATGATTTCAAATGATGCGATTATTTTAGTCAAAATCTGTCTGCAGCTTTGTGAAGATGTTTGTAGTATTAATACGTCACAGTAAAATGGCGCAGGTAACGATACCGGTGTTAGTCGGGCAGCTACAGCAGACGTAGCAGCAAGAAGTTTAACTGATGTAGTAGTAATAGTTGATTATTGTGGTTTTATTGTCATACATAACCTGTATTAAACATTATTTTGATCACTGTTTGCTATGTTTTAATTTTGTATAATTATTTATTCCATACTTATTTACCTTTATAATATCTCAATGCTGTTGTTACTTATACCGTAACGTTTAGCAAAATATTCCAGAATCAATTTATTAAATACTATTTCAGTATCTGTAATCCGTTTCCGTTCAGTTTAGAGTCCTTCAAAACTGAAGTCGTTGTGTGTGTACCTGTAGATTACTTTGTCGTTATATCTAGATAATGTACATAGAATAACAATAGTGATATACATTAGTATGTTACATTATCGATGTGCAATAAGGGGATGGTCTTACCTGGATAAGCATAGGATTTACGTTTAGGGGTAAGACAAATGCTTATATACGTATTTTTTCATTATACTTGTGCAATGTGTAAATTACAGGTCGAAACTGTGCCATAATGTAAGCAGACATATTGGTTGCTCAGACAGTGTTGAGATATTTAATTAGTCTTAAATATGAAAGTACATTTTAAAGCAGAATCTATTATCATTAAGCTGGATGTGAGTCTTGTCCATTTGCAGTAGTAAATAAAACTCTTATCGCGACAGTTGGATAAATACATTTGCTTTGATGTATGTCTTGTCACACCTTAGTACACCACAAAACTACAGATGAAATACAAATATAATGTGTTTGCATGAGTAACACGAGGTTTTGAATAGAGAGTTTGCTATTCATATATGCGCATTGGCAATATGTGATTACTACAAGAAATGTGAATGAGATACTAAGTAGAAACCTTTAAGCAATTAAAAAAAGTTATCTACCCTTGCAAAACTTCTGCAGCTGCTTATAACACCAAGTCGTTTCAATTTGTGTACTTTCGCCATTGCCAGCCTTTGCTCTAATAAAACAAATAATAGCTTTATAATCAGTAAATATCATTTTTAAAACTGATATATCATGGACTAATTTACAAGCCAAATAGATGCAAGTTCTTAAAATATAGTTGTTTCTTCTTCTTCTATATATATAGAGAGAGAGAGAGAGAGAGAGAGAGAGAGAGAGAGAGAGAGAGAGAAAGAGAGAGAGAGAGAGAGAGAAAGAAGAAGAAGAAGAAGAAGAAGAAGAAGAAAAAGAAGAAGAAAATTGGCAAGCGGAAGCGTACCCCACTTTACATATAAGTTTAAATTAGATGCTTACAGAAATAATAGGTTATTACCCTCCTTTTCCGGAAGAAGAATAGAATCATCTTAACGTTCAGACAACTGATGAAAATTGGAAATGGCCAAGCGAGCATTGGACTTTATTAATACAAATAGTACCTATTGGACAAATTCGTGCAGTTGTCACTTGTTGGTCCGTGCAGCAATGTGCTCATTGTGATATCATTAAGTAGTGTATTTTGAAAGCTTATAAGCTGCTACCTGATACCTGATACAATATCGCCTTTTTGACTGTAAAAACGAAACGGAATGGCCTTATTTCGAATTTACAAGGGAAAGAGAATACCTATTTGATAGGTAGGACCCAGTCAAGAAAGTTGATTAAATAATGATAACCTCAGACAGTTCATTTAGCTGCAAACTTCAAGGTGCTTAGATTGTGACATTAAGAACTACAATACAGACCAAGAAATGTCAAAACTTAGAAAAAGTATGCTTAAATAGCATGATGACTATACCTTGACTATCAAAGTTTTATTTGTCAATAATATTCATCAGAAATCTATATATCTTCCTAGTTGCATTTATTGTAGGAACAAAAGACACATTATTCCCGATTAATAGAGATTAAAAACTAAGTGTTACGTATATTTGATTTAAATAATTTATTTATTTTTGTCAGATTCAAATTTGTCATGTTGGGTTAAAAATTCATTAAATTGGGAATAAGTGTTTTCTGGAAAATTAGATTGACCTATACTTTACAGGTAAACAACAGATGTTGACCTTATTTCTGACCTGGTTTCAGAGTTTTAAACAAGCTTCTAAAATGATTGGTTTGATTTCAAGGACATAGTTTTATTTTTAGTTCTTGGGAGTGAGAAGTGGTTGATTCTCATCTGGATCATTCCGTGCGTACGTGTTTTTATGAACGTAACCTTCTTGTAACGTAGTCAAGCCGACCCTTTGAGATTAGGTTGGGTTTTGAAGAAATAACAAACACGTTTGTTCAAATACAAATTATATTATTTAAAAAAATCATGATAGATATATATATATATAATGAGCACACGATACACACACAAATGAATCTATGGTTGTACACTGCTGTACTATTTTTCTATAGTTATACACTACTGTATTATTTCTATAGATATACACTACTGTATCTATGGTTGTACACTGCTGTACTATTTTTCTATAGTTATACACTACTGTATTATTTCTATAGATATACACTACTGTATTATATATGTCCCGTCATATGCTACCATCGTAGCATGATATTGACTATTGATACGATATCAATGTCACAAGGGTTAATTGACAATAAACATACTACTTCTGTCACACACGCAAAATATAATCAATGAAAACCCAATAATATTATCAAATTGACTTAACACGCTATTCGTGCTTTACATAATGAAGCAAACGTAGGGTTTTATTGACTGACGAACACGCTATTCGTGTTTTACATAAAGAAGCAAACGTAGGGTTTTATTGACTGACGAACACGCTATTCGTGTTTTACAAAATAAAGCAGTCAATAAAACAAACCACATGTGTTAACAATACACTTCCCTCCGGTGTGACAGTAATTCATTGTCCGTCTCCATTCCACCGGTCAACATTGGTCTTGAATACACATCTATTCACACGACCGGCGAGCTGAATATAAAAATAGAGTTTCCCAAATAATAAAAATGAATTAACACAATACATAATAAAATAACACAATACATAATAAAATAAACGTGCTGTTACGAAACTGAATATTCACCTGAAACAAGAAACCAAAAAGGAATGTATTTAACTCACCCAACTTTTTGGCTCTAAGAATCCGACAAATGGTAACGTTTAGAGGTCTGCTCTAATGCCCACTGTGTCTTAAAAAGACCCTGCACTGTACTTATATATTAGTCGGCCGTACTTGTAAAAAAGTAATTCGCGTGAATTATCCGCGCGGCACGTGCAACTCGCTGTATAGGACAATTCACGTTGAGGAGTATGGTGTACCCTCTTCGCCATATCGGATATTGCGTAACGAGCTTAAAAATAATAATTCATGAAATACAGAACGTCGACAAACACATTATATGACAAAATTAATGCTTAAAATATAGCTTAGAGGAGTATAGTGTATCATCCGTGCCATATCGGGCATTTCGTAACACACCTCCCCCCTAAAAAAAGTATATTTACTTTAAAACCCACGAAATTACACGATATGGGTAACCAGATAATCAATGTCTACTGAGATAATCCGCACCTACATTTTCCGTACCTTTGATTGCCTCGATTCGGAATCTGTAAGGCTGTAACAACAAGGCCCATCGCATCAACCGTGAATTATTAATCTTTGCCTTATTGAGGTAAAGTAGAGGCTGATGATCTGTCTCCAAATTGAATTCTCGGCCCTGGAGGTAGGTTTGGAATTTATCTATTCCCCACACTACTGCTAAACACTCTTTCTCTATTACCGAGAAATTCTTTTCTCTTGGAAGTAATTTCCTGCTGGCGTAGGCGACTGGGAGCTTGATTCCATCTTGTTCCTGTAATAAAACCGCCCCTAGTCCCAACTCTGAAGCATCGGTTCTCAAGATGAATGTTTTGTTCAGTTCGGGCAACTTAAGTACGGGGGCTTCTGTTAGCTATTTTTTTAAAGTGTTAAAAGCCCTGTCTTGATTATCTCCCCATCGAACTTTATTTGGCTGACCCTTTTTGGTTAGGTCCGTTAATGGACTGGCTATGGCTGCAAAGTTAGGGATGAATTTTCGATAATACCCTGCCAACCCGATAAATGACCTAACTTGCTTCTTTGACGTGGGTGGCAATGAATCCCTAATTGCTGCAATTTTCTTGGGGTCGGGTCTCAACTCGTTTACCCTCCCAACTACGTGTCCCAAACACTCTAAACTCCTATACCCCACGTTGCATTTAGTAGGTTTTACAGTCAGCTTAGCTTTACGTAATCGATCTAGAACTTGAGCAATGTCACGTAAATGCTCTTCCCACGTATCACTAAATATGAAGATGTCGTCAATGTAAGTTTCCACATGCTGCAGTCCCTGCATCACTTTACGCATTAGTCTTACAGTGCAAGCCCCGGCGTTTACCAACCCGAACGGTAAAACACGAAATTGGTACAATCCACTTCCGGTGGCGAACGCAGTCATTTCTTTTGTTTCCTCTGACAAGGGTATCTGCCAATATCCCATTGTCAGATCCAGTCTCGTGACATATTTGTGCCCCGCCATACGGACGAAAATACTTTCAATGTCCGGTATGGGTTCGGCATCAAATACCGTTCGCGCGTTCAGTTGGCGGAAGTCGATACAGAATCTGTTTGTGCCGTCACTCTTTTTCACCAGGACAACAGGTGATGCATACGGTGAGCACGATTTCTCTATCACTCCTAATTTAAGCATTTCTTCAACTTCCTTTTCAATGATATCTTTGGATGCATGAGGCATTGGATACCCCTTAACTCGAAATGGTTCATGCGATGTAAGTTTAATCATATGCTCTAGCACATCTGTCTTACCAGGTTTGTTCGAGAACACATCGGGATAGTCATTGATGAGATCCTTAGCCTGCTTTCTCTGTTTCTCAGTCAGATTGGGACTCGTATTGAATACAGTCTTTCCCATGTCGCACTCCAGTAACCCACTCAAACTAAGACCTGGAACTGACTCTTGTTCCTCATCCTCCTCAATGATGGCTACCCCGACCACGTTTAAAATTCCTTGGTCTGGCTTTGCATTTGTTCGATCGTAGTAACGTTTCAATAAATTAGCATGAAACATACGGGACTTTCCACCTACATCGATGGTATAATCCATGCCTCCCTTTTCATCTATGATGGTATATGGACCTTTCCATTGTAACATTAATTTGTTTCTCTCGGTTGGAAGGAGAACCAAAACTCTGTCACCCTTTTTAAATTTCCGATCACGCGCTTTTGAATTATAGTAGCGAGCTGCGCGACTACTAGCTTGCCTTAACGTTTCATGGGCTATTGCACAAGTCTCTCTCAACTTGTCCTTCAAATCACATACGTACTGGTATGTCGTTCGAATCTCGTCATCTGTTTCGTCATCTGACCATAATTGTCTCAAAATTTTCATTGGCCCTCGCACCGTTCTTCCGTATAAAAGTTCAAATGGTGAAAACCCTAGACTCTCCTGAGGAACCTCTCGATATGCAAATAATACTGCATGGAGATATCTATCCCAATCGTTCGGACGCTCTGCACACATCCGTCGCAACATTTGTTTGAGTGTTCCATTGAACTTCTCAACCAGCCCGTTGCACATTGGGTGATATGGAGTTGTCCATAATTGTTTGATTGATAGAAGCCTACTAACTTCTGCCATGAGTTCTGATGTGAACTGTGACCCACAGTCTGTCAGAATCTCTTCCGGAATCCCTAATCTACTGAACATTTCTACTAGGGCTTCGGCTACTCGCTCAGTTTCGATGGATGGTAGAGCGACGGCTTCCGGATACCTGGTTGCATAATCAACCATAGTCAAGATGTACCTATTCTTGCGGTCTGTAAGAGGTGATAATGGACCAACAATATCTATCGCCACGCGTTTGAACGGAGTTTCAATTAACGGCATTTTACCGATAGGTACGCGTTTCACTTTCCCTTTGTACTGTGTTTTCTGACAAATGTCGCATGATCTGCAATACCTAGTTACATCCCCGTGAACCCCTGGCCAATGAAATTCTGCACATACACGGTCTTTGGTTTTTGTTGAACCCAGGTGACCCCCCATCGTTGACTCGTGTGCTAACTTCAACACATGCGGTCTATAGTCCCGAGGCACTACTACCTGTGTAAACCGTCGACCTTCACGAGTAGTATGCTCCCTATGCAAGACATTATTGAGATATTTGAATCTGTAGCTACCCCCATCTTTACATTTCACGACTTCCCCTGACGCGGCTTTATTTCTGATTATTGACAACGACTCGTCTTCATTTTGCTCTTTAATTAGTGTTCTTTTATCTATCATCGGTATGGCATCTGGTACTTTTAATTTTGACAAAGGCTTCTTACTCTTCGATATATGTGACCTAGTTTCAGCAGCCATGGAAGTTGGAACATCGGCCACTGCTTTGCCTGGCACAACAAAATTCGCTACCCCTTCTATATTACCTACAATCAGATCATACAGAGGTTGCTTTACACAACATGCTGTCACTGTGCCTGTCAAATAAGGTGTTTCGATATGAACGCATGCAGTCGGCACTTGTACTGCGGTATTATCCATCAATCTGACAGATACCGTTTCCCCAAGGTATTGATCCGGCCTTACCAAACTTTGCTTAACAACCACTGTATTACACCCCGTGTCTCTAAGTACTGAGGCCCTAACCCCATTCACTAATCCCTCACACTGTATTGATACGTTTGATGCATTTTGACTGGAGCTACTCTTATTGCTCTCTACACAAGCTGACGAGCCTACCATATACGATACCCCTACCGCCTTTGGTAAATCCTTTTTACGCTTTGGACATGCAATAGACATATGACCCCATTCCCCGCAACTGAAACATTGTTTTCTCTGTCTATCTTGACTTCTAGGTCCCCTCTGATCTAACCTAACTAACTCACCCTTTTGGTTTTGAGGTAAACCCCTCCCAAAATTTGTTTTATCTGGATTGACCTGCTTACTTTCCTTGGGACCCCTCGTGTCCCGGACTATCACGTTCATAACCCCTCCATGCGCATCAGCGAATATATCTGCTTGTTTTGCCATCTCGCTTGACTTATTAATGGTTTTCTCTTTTAAGTATTGGAATAGTTCCTTACTACATACTGCAAGCAATTGATCTCTGACAAGAAAATCACATACTGCTTCGTAAGTTTTTGCGACTCCCCCGCAAGCTAACCAACGGAATAGGTAATTAGATATCCGGTATACAAATTGGTCAAAGTTTTCTCCCTTTTCTGGCTTACTAGATCGGAATTTTTCCCTGAAACCCTTTTCAGTAAGTTCAAACCTTTTCAGTAATGCATCCTTTAACAAATCGTAGTTAGATGCCTCTGCACTTGGTATCCTTGAGTACACTTCTAAAGCCCTACCTTTTAATAAAGTGCTCAGGTGTAATCCCCAATCTTCTTTTCGGAGATTTTGCGCAGTAGCATATCTCTCAAATCTCAACAGGTAACTATCTAAGTCATCTTTATATTCTTCAAATGCTGGGAGTTGTGGCTTTTTGAATTTACTCGATTGAAATACCCTATCGTTCTCTAGTCTAGACCTTTCTAACTCCAGCTTTTCCCTTTCGATCCGCGCACTAACTTCTAATTTCTCGCGCTCTGCTTCCTGTTCACGTTGAAACTTTTCCTTTTCAATGCGTGCGTTTATTTCTAGTTTTTCGCGTTCTGCCTCTCGTTCTGCCTGTATTCTTTCTTTTTCAGCCTCTCGTTCTAGTTCTAGTTTTTCGCGTTCTGCCTGTATTCTTTCTTTTTCAATGCGTGCGTTTAACTCTAGTTTTTCGCGTTCTACCTCCTGTTCACGTTGAAACCTTTCCTGTTCACGTTGAAACCTTTCCTTTTCGACGCGTGCGTTTAATTCTAGTTTTTCGCGTTCTGCCTCCCGTTCTTCGGCGCGTCGATCTCGTTCCCTATTTTGTTCGTCCTTGATAAACTGCTGTAAAGCTTCCCCCTCATACCCCAATTTCTTACCAAGCTCTAACAATTCACTAGTGGACGACATGATTTTAGACAAACGTTCGCTTCAAACGAGCGTCACTAAATTCACTTGTTTATCTAAGGGAAGATCAAATTCAGTTTCGTTTACAATGAAATGTACAATAGTATTTCTCAAAACACTCCTGTCTCAAAGGCTTTCCCCGACACTTGTTGGATATGAAAGCTCAAACTAACAATCCAAAAGTTTTTGCTCGGATGGAAAGTACAATCCCATCGCTGCCACCAAAATTGTAACGTAGTCAAGCCGACCCTTTGAGATTAGGTTGGGTTTTGAAGAAATAACAAACACGTTTGTTCAAATACAAATTATATTATTTAAAAAAATCATGATAGATATATATATATATATAATGAGCACACGATACACAGACAAATGAATCTATGGTTGTACACTGCTGTACTATTTTTCTATAGTTATACACTACTGTATTATTTCTATAGATATACACTACTGTATCTATGGTTGTACACTGCTGTACTATTTTTCTATAGTTATACACTACTGTATTATTTCTATAGATATACACTACTGTATTATATATGTCCCGTCATATACTACCATCGTAGCATGATATTGACTATTGATACGATATCAATATCACAAGGGTTAATTGACAATAAACATACTACTTGTGTCACACACGCAAAATATAATCAATGAAAACCCAATAATATTATCAAATTGACTTAACACGCTATTCGTGCTTTACATAATGAAGCAAACGTAGGGTTTTATTGACTGACGAACACGCTATTCGTGTTTTACATAAAGAAGCAAACGTAGGGTTTTATTGACTGACGAACACGCTATTGTGTTTTACAAAATAAAGCAGTCAATAAAACAAACCACATGTGTTAACAATACACTTCCCTCCGGTGTGACAGTAATTCATTGTCCGTCTCCATTCCACCGGTCAACATTGGTCTTGAATACACATCTATTCACACGACCGGCGAGCTGAATATAAAAATAGAGTTTCCCAAATAATAAAAATGAATTAACACAATACATAATAAAATAACACAATACATAATAAAATAAACGTGCTGTTACGAAACTGAATATTCACCTGAAACAAGAAACCAAAAAGGAATGTATTTAACTCACCCAACTTTTTGGCTCTAAGAATCCGACAAATGGTAACGTTTAGAGGTCTGCTCTAATGTCCACTGTGTCTTAAAAAGACCCTGCACTGTACTTATATATTAGTCGGCCGTACTTGTAAAAAAGTAATTCGCGTGAATTATCCGCGCGGCACGTGCAACTCGCTGTATAGGACAATTCACGTTGAGGAGTATGGTGTACCCTCTTCGCCATATCGGATATTGCGTAACGAGCTTAAAAATAATAATTCATGAAATACAGAACGTCGACAAACACATTATATGACAAAATTAATGCTTAAAATATAGCTTAGAGGAGTATAGTGTATCATCCGTGCCATATCGGGCATTTCGTAACACTTCTAGAATATCACGTGACCCCTTCCTGTTTGCGTGGAGATCGGTATATAGTTGTGTTTGAGAGGGAAATTGTTTAGTAGAATATTGAGCTGTTGTGCTGTTCAGAGTTATTAGTAATTCGTTTGGATAAAGAAGCAGCAGAGAGGGTGAGCCGGACAACATTTTTAAACAAGTTTTCACTGAAATCAGGCTTCTACGGCCAAGATGTGGTGAATCGGATACAAGTTTTCAATGAAATCAGGCAAATAAATAAAAAAAAAATCAATGAAATCAGGCAAAAAAAATCAATGAAAAATCAATGAAATCAATGAAATCAAAAACTTTTCAACTATTACAACATCGTTGTCACTCACCCTCTCAACCGAATATTTGATCCAGTCCGATACGATATCGTGTTCGAGGGTCATGTAAATTTATTGTTACAAATCCGTGTGGGGTAGACAGAGCATGACTAAAGAAATTTCTAAATTGATTGAAGTCCATATCAGAACACCATGTCTGCCAAATATTTCGTAGCGTATGTGTATCAACGCCGTTGAATACACACAACACATTACAATTATCTCTGATCACTTTTGGAATCTGAGTGTAGCGTTGAGTGACATAGATCACATCCGTGTTTTTGTGCCTGCCTCGGGAAAATATTCTAGCAGGATTTTTTTGTTTATCTAACATTACATCGTCGTATACAACTAAATTGTTGATACTTCCATCGAGGTCATCCACGGATGGTGCCTCGTCAATATCGGTTATAAATTCAATAACATCCTCGCCGGCAATCTCTGAAGCGTTTTCATTAAAATCTTTTAGCACTTCATAGCATCGTTGGTCATCTACGCTAGGGGCAATTAAATACAACTTATCCCACTTCATCCATCTCATTATTAAATTGAGCAACAATTGCGTTTTACCGGATCCAGATGGTCCGATTATAATTGCGCGGATAGAGTTTGGTAGCGCTGCATGATGCTTCACTGGTTCTCTTGTTTTAGTTGCTGAAAAATCAATTATATTCATATCTCTATACATAAATTATGGATCTATATTGTGTGAAGTGTAAGGTGCGTACTGGCACAGATGACTTGACGACGATTACAACTAAAAATAACCGATCAGCGCTTTCTGGTAAATGCGTACAATGTAGTACAAAGAAATTTAGATTTGTTTCTAAACCCAAGGAACCTTTAAAAAGAAACGAGGAGGTGATATCGCAGCCAAGCTAACTAAACTCCCTGGAACCCCATGGGCAAAATACCCTGGAGAAAAGCACCTTCCAGGATATAGTTATTGTGGACCGGGAACAAGACTTGATATCAGACTCAATGATCAAAATCAGCCCCGACCCGGTGAAGAACCAATAAATGCCATTGATAAGGCCTGTCACCTTCATGATGTTGCTTATAAAAGCAGCAATCTGCAGCACAGGCATCTCGCGGATGTGAAATTAATTCATGCGTTAAATGCTATTCCTGATAAATCTTTCAAAGAAAAATTGGCTTCCTTTTTGATAAAATCGGCTATGAAAAGTAAATTGATGTTAGGTGCTGGTAATTAATAACAACATGGAATCTATTTATTATTCTCCAAAAGGATACTGGAGAGGCAAGGCAGCAATCCATAAACTCGCTAGCGCTGCAAAAGTTAAAAAAACCACTGCGGCTCATTGGTTATCTAAACAGGCACTATGGCAAATTTATCTACCACCGCCTAAACAAATTCAATTCTCGCATTTTGATGTGACCGGACCCAATGAAGTTCATCAGGCTGATCTATTATTTCTGCCACATGACCACGGTTACAAGTACGCATTAACCGTAGTTGATATTGCAAGTCGATACAAAGAAGCAGAACCGTTAAAAACAAAATCAGCCACTGAAGTGGCTTCTGCATTTGAAAGGATTTATCGAAGGAGTCCTCTGCACTGGCCAAATCTATTACAAATTGATCCTGGCAAGGAATTTCAGGGTTCAGTGTTATCAATAATGAAAAATCATAATGTCACTATCAGACGAGGACATACTGCGCTACATCGTGATCAGGCAATTGTAGAACGGTTTAATAAAACCCTTGCTGAGCGGTTATTTGGATATCAATACGCAAAAGAATTCATCCAAGAAAAAAGATCCCGTGAATGGGTTAAAAGGTTACCAGCTGTGATTACTGCACTGAATAATGAGATTACTAGAACAATTAATTTGAAACCTATCAATGCGATTAAAAAGAAGTCAATACCTGAAATGGAAATTCAAAAAGATTTCAAACAACCAATTCTTGGTAGTAATGTCATTGTGAGGTATTTATACGAACCAGGAGAGCTTGAGGGTGGCAGAAAAAGGGCTACTGATCCTATTTGGAGTATTACTGCACATAAGATATCTAGTATAACACGATCTACGGGTAGATCTCCAGTCTATAAACTGGATTCAACTGCCCCTCAACGGGGTTTTACTAGACAACAACTACAGGTAATACCCGAGGACACTCAATTGCCACCGCATGGGCTTAACTAGCACCCTTGCGTCTATTGCACTCAAGACAAATCAGCATCACATTATTTCTGACATGACCGAGATTGTTATTTTTTCTGTCAACGGTGAATTGGCGAGGATCCTTATCCGAATACTGCCAACGCATTATACAATTGCAACTCGCGCAGTGATTATTCTGTTGTTTCTTCAACGCAATTATTAATTCAGCATCAATATCAAATTCTCGCTGTTTTTTTTTTGTCCTGTTGTTTGTAACCGGAGAGTTTTTTATCAATAATATCATTATCATCACCAATGATTCCATCATCGCCACCAATGATTTCATCATCGCCTGACTCTGTCAGGACAATTCTTCGAAGTTGATTTATTTTTCGTACTCTGGATACTGAAAGATAAACTAAATTCGACCATTCTATGCGATTATCTACCATCCAAAGAGTTGTATTTGATATAGTCAATCCCTGTGAAGAGTGTATTGTTGCTGCATAACCTAGCGTCCACGGGGATTTATTAGCACGCAATGCATCTTCAACGACATTGATATCAACCAGCACAATATCATTTAATACGAGAATCTGCTTTTCACTCTGTCCTGGAATATCAACTTCGATGTTCTGTTTTCGTGTATCTGATGGCCTATAACATAACGGTACTGGAAGTGTTGCAAATTTTTGTTTATGCAATTCAAATAACTTCATCTGAAGTGTGTCCCTGACTATTTTTCTACTTGCAATGATTAAATCATTTGGTCTCCACGCTTCCCAAAACTCATTCATGGGAGTTTCCGAAATTATTTCACGGGCTATTTCACACTGGATTCTATCCGGTTGTAATCTAATTAGTTTCTTCAATTCTTTTAATTCATTATCAAGTGATCTATGATCAGTATCAATTTCTTCATAATAGTCTACAAAACCCTTTAGCCATTCATGGGGAGATGCACCGACAAATGGTGGTGGTTGCCCGAGATCACCGCACATGACGATTTTTGTATTCTTCAATAACAACCACTCAAGAAATATTTTTAAGACATCTTCTGACACTGTGTCTATTTCATCCCAAATGATAATTTCAGGAATAAATTTCTCTCCCATGCGCTCAGGAGTCCATTTATCTCCCTTCCATCGGAAGAAACTATGATAAGTGCAGGCATTTACCCCTCTCTGTATCATTTCTCTTGCAAGTCTGTGAGTTGGTGTTAGTACAATCATGTTTGGATTGGAAACACGAAATAACTCAATTGCCCGGGTTGTTTTTCCTGACCCACCACAGCCGTTTAAATAAACTGTTTTATACAGGCATATTGGATCAGAAATCGGTGGTGCACTAGAAAATTCTGAACACTGATTGCTTTTTAAATAATTATTTTCAATGGTAACATCTGCTGATTGAATATAATCATGAATCATTTCTTTCTTAATTCTCCATGACCCCCAATTCTCGTTGCCAGTAGCCTTAAAATCAACCATTTTGCTATTTATGTAAAATGAATCAGTGGCAACTCTAACTGCGGTGGTAGGAAATCTATTGATCATTGAAAACAGATTGATAGAAGCATAACCGAGCATAGAAGCTCTCAAATGTGTGTACTGCGGATGGTATCCATTAGTGTAAGTAACAATTGTACCCAATTTGGTTCCATCGGACATAAATGCGTCCTTACGATTGACATATAGGCCTTTATTCGTTACATCCGCCATTACAAAATCGTATTCAGCATTGTCTATAATCAATCGTGAAGAATATTTCGTATTATCATCTTTGCCACCTTGGGTAAATTTACCGATTATTCTTCGTCCAAGATTTTTTGCTTCATTGTTTCTGATTTCAAATAACTGTCTGGACCAATCCATGATTTGTTGTTCATTAAAATCAGGAAACAGTTTTCGCTCTTCGCTAATTATTTTTTCTAGATCAGGTTGGGGTAACCAGACTGATTTCTGTGCTCGATAGGATATAATTGCTTCACTGACAATTAATGATTTTAACATCTTACAATCAAGCATATACCGTAATAACACTATTGGCATCCAGTGTTTTTCAGACATGTGTTTACCAATCCAAAGATAACTACACGGATGAAGTCCTTCAGCCATTTCAAATGATACCACACAAGCGAATCCGGTCAAATCAAAATCAGGCAGTGGTCCATTAATCGCAACACGGGTCATTTCGTGTGTGGGGTGTCCAAATCGTTTGAAATATTTCTTGCATTCTCCATACCCGAGAAAACTTCCTGGATAACACGCAATCATATCAACGGAAATAACGGTATCAGTGTCGTATTTTGTATTCCATAATCCGCCGTGGCTGTATTCAAGACAGGACAATTTGACATCTGATAAAAACTCACTTCGTGTTGGTTTCCACGCGTTTTTCTTTCTAGCAAAATGTGCTGCAATGGATGGTACTGTGAAACAGTTTGCTAATAATTGATTGTTGTCTTCTCCGTCCTCAGAAAACTCACTAGCTAGTTGTTTCATTTGATTTTGCAGCTCTTCAGTACGGTACAATTCTCCGTTAGTCCTTACAAACTGATCAAATCTACATTCTTCGTCTGAATTACTATGAAATAGCTACACTGACACAGGATCGTTTTTACTCAAATGGTAAATAGCATCAAATAATTTCTGCTCTGAAAAAAACTCTTCGGTTCCAAACAGAGTTTGGGATAGATATTTTACGGTTCTATCTCGTGGAAATATTGTTACTGCAGATGACCACGCGTGTGCGTTATGATCAATAATTTCAATGGGGTTTCCTTTTTTTGATTGATATTTCGGTTCTTTTAATACTTCACCGGTGATTGTCCTTACCGATATTGGAAATCTTAATGATGTTTCTAATTTGGTTATATCCTGAATTGTTGCCCCATGCTGTTTCACTGTCAGTTCCCATTCGGTTATTTTTTTTCGTCTTAGATCAGTGAGTTTATTTCCCCGGGACGCATTTGTGAAGTGTTCTATTATTCGTTCTGCTACACAATTGAGCCCTGTCGAATATTTCATGGGTGCTAGTTTTGCAATATCAGGTTTTTCATTGAGCGGATAGATCCCGTAAACAACTGCTGTGACAGGATAAGATCTTTCGTAGTAGGGTTTATCAATTCCGGTCAAAATTCCCGGTTTTGAATCCTGATTCACAGTGACAGTTTTTTTGCCCCTGAGAATGGGTTCAAATTTATCCCTAATAATCCATTTTCCATCCTCACGGATAATGTATTTGATTCGGAAAAAATGACTTTTTTCCCCAAGACGTGAAATTATGACTGCTGCTTTTTCATCATTCATGGTAGCGTCAACAACACCATCAATTCGAAATGTTGACCAACAATAAGATGCTCCATCACGCTTGAATTCCTTAAAACAGTCTCTGATGGCTTTATCAAGAATTTTATTCTTGGGTGTATTAGAAACTATATCAAGATTGAATTGAGCATCTTTCCATGGTGATCTCATGTTTCCGTCTCTTGGACGTTTGTTAAGTTTTTTGGGTCTATCGCGATTAAATCTAGGACTGATTTTCAATAATCTCTTAAATTCTTTCATGTTTCCGTCTCTTTGACGTTTTGGATGTTTTTTGGGTTTATCGATATTAAATCTAGGACTGATTTTCAATAGTCTCTTAAACTCTTTCATGTTTCCGTCTCTTGGACGTTTGTTACGTTTGTTTCCGTCTCTTGGACGTTTTTTTGGTCTATCGAGATTAAATCTAGGATTGATTTTTAATAATCTCTTAAACTCTTTCATGTTTCCGTCTCTTGGACGTTTGTTACGTTTGTTTCCGTCTATTGGACGTTTTTTTGGTCTATCGAGATTAAATCTAGGATTGATTTTCAATAATCTCTTGAACTCTCTATCGGTATTGAATTTAGCATTTTTCGAAGTCAATCTCTTGAACTCCTTCATGCTATATATAAAACAAGCATTTAAATGAAAGATTTATGTATAATGAATCACTGCAAATGGCTCATGATGGGAAATGTAACCCCGTGTAACAAATCATGCAGAAAAAATGAGTACTGTAGGTATCATATACAAAGTTTTCGACATGGAAGCCTTGGTCCGTTACCCTGTATTCGATGTGGGGTTGGGGTCAAGGGAAAATCACAATTGTGTATTGATTGCGGTGGTAAGCGATATAGGGAATTGAAGCGTTATTATGATAAAAGAATCAAAAATGGACAATCCATCAGAAATTATGACCCTGAAAAAGTCTTTGACCCTGACAACATCAAGGATAAAATCATAAGAACCCCCCAAGACTACATCGAAAGATTTTCCAGTGATGTAATTATTGAACCAAACACTGAATTAGACAAACAATAGTGTAGTATATATGAACCAAGAATTCAGACCACATCCAGTGATTACAAATTATGAAGCATCCAGTGATGGTACTGTCAGAAACCGTAGACTGAAAAAATCAGTTGGTGCTGTGAATAATCACGGGTACTTGATGTTTGGCGCTGGAGGGAAAACTTATCTCAATCATCGTTTCGCATTTGAATGTTTTTATGGATTGATCGAGGATGGTTTTGTTATCGATCACATTGATTCTAATCCGAAGAATAATTCTTTAGATAATTTACGAGCTGTTACACAGAGTGAGAATAATTCATCTGGAAGGACTGGAAGGTGCTCAAAAAAAGCGAGACCAGTAAAATCTTTGAACGAAGAAAAAATATTTCAATCATTATATGAAGCCGGCAAATTTTTTGATATTTGTTCATCTTCTGTACGAAAAGTTGCAGAGGGGATAACCAAAACGGCTATTTCAAAAAAGAGTGGGCAAAAAGTTCAATTTAGTTATGTATTTTCCAATTAGAGATATGTCATTCTTATAGAATAATGAATTCTGAAAACATGAATAGCATCATAGTTGAAATAGCAAAATTAAAAAATCAGGATATCAAACTATCAGATGGATTAAATCCTGATCAAATTATGTCTGATTTTCAGGATATAGAATACGGAGTAAACAACAATAAATATATGCTACCCAAGAAATATGCACTCATCAAAAAAATTCAGAATTCTATTAGAGACTCTCTTTCATTTTCCAGTGACATCAGTGTGTTCGTCCCGTTGTATACTATCGTAGAGGGGATACGAAAAGAATTAGGTAATGAATACGAATTGAAAAAAGAAGTCAACTCTAAAATTAGAAACCTACGGGCATTAATTCAGGAAAATGAACAATTTTGATTGACCGACCATTGATTGCCCGACCATTATCATTTTTTGATTGTGACCGACCTTCATTTTTTTTAGCCGACCCTCAACGGGAATGTCAAAAATAGAAATGTGGAAACTATCAGTATTATTTATTTTATATACAATTATGATAGTTTCCACATCAGTGATAGAGCTGTCAAAACAATCAAATAACACTTCCATGACCGTATCAAAAATCATCCGACATGTCAAAATAGAAATGTTGAAAGTCACAGTATTATTTATTTTATATACAATTATGTGACTTTCAACATCAATGATAGAGCTGTTAAAACAATCAAATAACACTTCCTTGACTGTGTTAAAAATCATCCGACATGTCAAGTGTTTTACAATTGAAAAATGGTTTCTGATTTCAAATAATGGTCAATGAAGCATTAACAACCCGATTGGCTCGTGAACGACTGGATGCAATTAAGAGATTTGTACCAATTCGTGACTCTGTAAGAAATAAACTGCAACAACGACAGAGTTTACAAACTGATTTTGCTCTGGGGTCTGAAGAGTTGTTTAAACCAGTAACCACAGCAACGAAAGGGGTAGAGCGTGCTTTACTGGGAGATGGTCCCGAGACGGGAAAATCTGTTATTGGTGAACTTGAAAAACTAGCAGCGAAAACTGAACAAACTGAAAAAACTGATCCGAAAAAAACGACTGTTTCTCTGTTGAATAAATTTACTGATCATGCTAAAATAGTAATAAAAAAGCCTAGTTTATTGAAATCAAAGGATTATCAAGCCTTTGGTGATTTTGCTGCTCAAAGCTATAATTCAAAAAAAGATTTTTTAAAGGACGAGTATAAGAATGATAGAATATCAAGTAATGATTGGTTCGATAATTTGTATAAACTAAATAGAGGGATTGGTCGTTTGAATAGGGATGAGATAGGATACAAGGAATTTCAAAAGGGAATTAGGAATTATAAAAGAGAACAAATAGAAGAGCGACAACGACAAATAGAAGAACAACAAGAGCTAAAACGTCAAACACCAACACGTAGACAAGCAAGAAGACAAAAAAAACAACTACCACCTGATGATGATGATGATGATTTAGAAGAACGACGTCAAACACCAGCACGGAGACAAAAAAAACAACTACCACCTGATGATGATGATGATGATGATTATTTACAACAATCGGATTTAGAAAAACTAGATGAAGCAGCTGGTTATAGCGGAAGTGGATTGCAAAATTCAAGGATTTCGTGTCCTGATAGTGTTATCAATGATATATCACGATTAGATGTTCTTGTAGGAGGATTCCGAGCTGGAAATAACTCTCCAGAAATAATTAATGAAGCAGCTGATATCTGTAGACGATTATTTGCCGGCGGTATCATGGATATCAAAACATATCAAGATTTCATTGACGAGTTAGCAAATGGGTATCACAGCGATTAAATAACAATTGAAAACACTATTGTTTTTATAATAATGATCATACATTACAATCATGATAAACCAACCCTCGTCTATGTAGTTAATTCACGGTTTCCAGTTTATAAAGCATACTATGGAGATGGCCTCGGCAATACCATTTTAGGATTCTTTTCAAGAATGGCCCCAAAAGTGATGCCGTTAGCTAAACAGTTATCAATGAAAGCCATTGATGTTATTCGTGATAAGGGTATTGGTGCTGTTGGAGATCTTGCCGGGAAAGCGTTTTCAACTGCGAAGGATAAAATAACATCATTAGTAAAATCACGAAAAAAGAAACCGTTACCGTCTACAGCAGAAATGCCTGCAAGTGTTAGTAAAATAATAAATAACGCAGTAGATGAAAAATTAGCATCGATGGCTTTAACTCCCGACCCAAATATGATAGCAGGAAGTGGCTTTAGAAAACGCTAGCGTTGAAAATCCGATTTAGACTCTGATAAATAGAATAAAATGTTCAAAAAGTCACGTGATCCAGCATTTGATATAGACGCCCCAGTTGGCAAGGATGATTCTGTACGCGATTATCAATATTACGCCTATCATGCCATAGACTCAAATAGTCGAGCAAGAATTGATCTTCAAGTCCATGATACCAGTAAATACTTTTTGCCCTGTGAAGCGTTTATTGAAGTAGAAGGAGAAATTGTAACAGCTGCTGATACTGCTGCTGTACCAGCACCGTATCCAGCTGGAAACTCAAGTCGGGTTTGTCAATAAAGGTATTATGGCGCTATTTGAAAGTGCTAGATATCTCATTGATGGAAAAGAAATTGAGTCCATAGATCGTGATGTTGATGTGGCTACAACAATTATCGGGCTAGCGAGATATTCTGATGATTATACAAGATCAGCAGGACCTTCTATGATGTTTGCTAAGGATATTAAAAATACGGCTGGAGGAAATCCATTTGTTGTAAGACGACCAAAAAAACGTGATAATAATGATGCTGAGGTCGAGGATATGATTATAAACAACGATCCTAACTTCAATCTAGGAGCTGCAACACGTATTTCAATGTTGGGAGTAGGGCGTAAATCATTTTCATGCGCGATTCCACTGCATCACATATTTGGATTCTGTAGAAACGTCAGAAAAGTTATTTATGGAGCTAAGCATACAGTATCACTTGTACGAAAGGGTGATGATAATGACGCAATCTGGAGGATTCCAGCAGATGCTGCAGCCCCCAATGCTGATGCCGGTAAAGTCAATTTAACAAAAATATCATTGTGGATGCCAGTGTTGACTCCAGCAATCACCGCAGAAGAACGATTACTATCATTTATGGACCAAGGAGGAAAGTCGTTGTTGAGTTGGTTATCAGTGACCACGGATATTAAACAGGACAGTGTTGATGGTACATTCACGTGGAATCTAGCATCAAAACAAGGTGTTGCTGCGCCACGTCACATATTTATTGCGTTACAGGATAACACACGAGTTAGCAATCAACTCTCCAGCCATATGATATTTGATCAGTTAGGTGTTAGAGAGGTCTCACTGAGAATAAACGGCCAGCAGGAACCATCCGAGGATATACAACTTGATTACACAGAAAATCATATTGCACGAGTTTATCATAGATTGTTGTCATTTATGGCACGTGATCAAAATGTGGATACCGGTCTACAAATATCACAATTGGATTTCAAAGGCCTCTATCCGATTTATTATTTTTCATTGGAACATCTTGATTTAACAAGACAATCTGTCGTTGATATACACTTTAGAGCCCGTGTATCCCGTCCGACTGGTCCACCAGTTGGTGGGGTAACTCCTATCCTTATCCCGAATTACAGAGCGGTTGCTGTCATTCTCAGTGATAAATCAATGCTACTTGAAGGTGTTGGAGGAAGAATGAGAGTGGTAGATGCCCCAGTAGAAAATCTTTGATTGGAAATTTCACCATTGAATCGTTTACGATTTAGAATCAATCTATTATGTATAATGTCATATAGTGTTATTAGTGTTGCGTTAACTCCCGGTCAAATCAAAAAATTGCAATCAGAATCGGCTAAAAAATGTGGAACCACAATCACGTTGAAACCCAACCAAATGACTGGTGGTGCAAATAAATTATCACTGACAACTCGTCAGATGAAACATTTCAATGATGCACTTGCAGCCAAAAAGGGTGTTCAGATTACTCTTTCTGCGGCTGCTATCAAAAATATGATGAAAATAGGCGGTATATTTCCATTGTTAGCTGCAATACCAGCATTGATTGCAGCAGCAGCCCCAGCAGTGGCGAAAGCAGCAGCGTTAGGAGCCGTTGGTACTGCAGCAGGAATGGCGTTGAAAAAGGCAACTGGACAGGGTTATAAAAAAAAGGGACGATCCGTTCACGGATTGGGTCTAAGACTACCAGGAACCCCGTATTCATGGTACAGCGGAAAAGGTCTGAGACTACCAGGAACCCCGTATTCATGGTACAGCGGGAGATCCGTTCACGGATCAGGCCTGAGACTACCAGGAACGGTTTATTAATGGTTCCCATGTCCAATTTTGATTTAATGGATGCTGCTAAAAACCTAGCGATTAAAAATTTCAGAGGTGTTTTTATGAAAGATCAATTACCACATCAACCAAACAAAACTGAAACAGGTATTATTAATCTCGATAACAGCACCGGACCTGGAACTCACTGGGTTGCATACGCTATTGATCCACGTGGGATTGTCTATTTTGATTCATATGGATTAGCCCCGCCAAAAGAGTTTATGCGTTATATAAAAACTTTTCCAATGAAGACTTGGTATTCTACGCTACCAACACAACAAATCAATGACCCACCAATATGCGGCAGTGAAGTATTAAATGTCCTTGATGCTATTTCAGCATCTAGAAAACCACCTCATATTGTCGTAAATGACTACACTAGTAATCGCTTTTTAGAGAGAGAAAGAGTTTTACAATAACATGATTGATATTTGGGGGAGATCTTTGAAACCCAAACCCGATGACACTGCAACCCCTGGTTCTATCAAGGATATAACAAAAAAAATTAAAGATGAAATCGCTGAGACGTTGAATTTAACAAGTGTCGACCCGAATGAGATAGTTGTATTTCAAGACAAACAGGGTAAATTGAAATCTAGTAATGTGTCGTTGGATGATATTTTAGTTAAACAACAAAACGCAATCGAGAACACCGTTGCGTTATTTTCCGATCAGGGTAAACTCAAACCAGGTGTACTTTTTCGACGATTACAGATCGATTTACAAACCACGATAAAGAATTTGAAGATCATTTAAGAAACTACAATAGTTTCCGTAGAAATGTCATTCATAAGTTCTTTGGATCCCCAATTGTAGTTACATCATCTATCGCTGAAATTAAAACGTTTGTTGATGATCAAAAGGTTATCAACGAAGCAACAAAAACAACAACCGACGCCATTGATAAATTTATTGGAACCCCGTTAGATAAAATTGAACTAAAACTCCCTGATATTAAAAAATCCATCGATGAGACGAAAACTTCCATCGAAGCCATCAAAGGTGATCTTTCGAGGATGATAACAGCCATTGAAAAAACAAAAATTCCTCATGAAAAAACCAACAACGTAGTATACACAATCAAACACGGATCATTTGAGTGGACACCTACAAACAACAAATTAGATATCACTGCAACCGTTAAGGGTATTTATCGATTAACACTAGTGACACCATTGAGTCAATTTAATATTTCATCGTCCAGTTCATCCGGGGTCAATAATACGATTTCAACGATCATCGACAAGAATACAACTGAAAAGTTCACAATCACAGCTACTGATAAAAATTTGGTTAGAGTCTCAACAACGTGGTATGTGGAATTCGTAGCGGATTTAAGTAAATCGTAATTGAAAACGCTAGCGTTGTTAAAATAAAAAATGATTTCATCATCGCAATATCGTTATGATCAAGTCAGAGAGTATCAAACTAGACTCAAAACCCTGTCTGAGGAGTATGCAATGAAAATAAAAAAATATCGCAGGAGAATTACCGCAATTGATATTACTGTGTATTCAGTGAGTGGTGTAATCACCGGAGCTGGTAGTATACTGTCTTCAGTGACAATGATGGCTCCGATAGCTGTTCCAATTTGCATTTCTGCGGCAACAACAATCGCTGGAATAATTTCAATAATCACAAAAAAAATATCATCATGCAGCCAACGGAAACTACAAGACTACATAATTCAATTTCATGTTGTGTCCACTGCATGCTCGCAATTATCCTCATTGATATCGTCATCTCTCGATGATACAATTATATCAGAGAGTGAGTTTTCAGCGATGGTAGATATATATGATTCTGCGATGTCAAAATTAGAAATACAAAAACATGAGTATAATAACAATGACAACACCGATGGAATCAGAAAAAACCAAAATGATCTCAATAACCTCAACGATATCAGATAGTGAGTTCTCAGTGATGATACGTGTCTATGATTCCGCAGTATCAAAATTAGAAATACATCATGAGTATAGCAACGATGACGACACCGCAGGAATTACTTCAACAAATAGTGGAGAACACAACCCCAGTACAAACCAGCATGATCTCAATAACCTCAACGAATCCAGAATTCAGTGTGAATTTCCCCTCTCCGGTCCCAGTGAAGGAGATAGCGCTAGCAAAATTACGAGTGTATCATAGCTGGCCTAATATTAGGTCAAAATCATTTGATGGTCAACAACCCAATAATTCTTTAGTGTTTGCAAATAAGAATAAACCCGACGGTACCCCAGACTGGAACGTTGTTTCGATACCAACAGGGTCATACCAAATCGAACAAATCAATGATGAATTCGCGCGTAGAATAAAATCGATTACTGGAAAAGAATCAAAAATCGCTATAACAGTTCATGTGCCGACGCTATCATCTGCCATTGAAATAAGCACAGAAGGATATGTCGTAGATATATATCAAAGCTCAATAAGAACAGTGTTAGGTTGGCCTGAATTACCACCTCGACAAGTTAACATACCACCTGAACCGAAAAAATCTGATTACGTCACTGACAGGATAAAATCTGATAATCCAATAAAAAGTTATAGAGATTATGATAAGTCGTATTTTTTCATTAAAGTAGAATATGATGAGATCGGCCAAATTAGTCATCAAGTTGCTAACCGGGATAAAATCACTGCAAATTTCATAGCGATGATTAACGATATTTTGTTGTTGTTGCCATCTTTTAAATCCGGTACTCTCACCCGAGACGAATTTATCAGCGTTGTAGAAACATGTAACCAAATCATCAATGACATGGAAACATTTCATTCACAAATTATTCAAGAGGTATTAGGTGACGATAATCCTAAAACAAGAGATTTATTTGCAACAGACTATAAGATCCGCATAGAAGATATTCCAACATTCAAACTACCAGGATATAACGTACCAGAACTAGAAAAACTTCTCAGTGATGCCATCGATGAAGGTTTCAAAAAAATCCATGACAAATGGAAAAAAACACCATCACAACCACAAACAACTCTCCTCAAACATAATAATGACCCAGATGGCGGCGGCAGGCATATTGCTCCGTTCAATGTGAATATTTCATCGGTGATAGCAATCAATTTAGTATGTGATGTTATCGAAGGAAGCTATCAAATAAATTTAGAACGATCAAATCAAGCCCAGCAGGGATATATTTTATATTCATTTGCACCAACAGCTCCTCCAGGATTTTTAATTATTGAGGATCCAACTAATCCAGTCTATATGCGGTGTCATAATAATTCATTAACCAGAATTAATTTCAAACTCACTGACCAGTCCAATAATCTGATTGATTTACAAGATGAGGTGTTAGCGATTAGTCTGTTTGTGAAATCCTAAGGATTTTCATCCTGAAGGGGGACACGATATCGTATCGGACTGGATCAAATATTCGGTTGAGAGGGTGAGTGACAACGATGTTGTAATAGTTGAAAAGTTTTTGATTTCATTGATTTCATTGATTTTTCATTGATTTTTTTTGCCTGATTTCATTGATTTTTTTTTGATTTATTTGCCTGATTTCATTGAAAACTTGTATCCGATTCACCACATCTTGGCCGTAGAAGCCTGATTTCAGTGAAAACTTGTTTAAAAATGTTGTCCGGCTCACCCTCTCTGCTGCTAAAGAGGAATTTATTGTGTTATTACCTTGTATTGGAAATTATTTCAATTCGTTTGGATCAAGAGGACTCATTGTGTTATTTATCTGGAAATTACTTGTGCTCATTTGAATTATCATAAAACTAAAACTGACTTCATCACGTGACATCGTCGTCCATCTTGGATTACATCGTCAAGATTCGAACTGGAATCTATTAGAACATTTTATTATCAGGACTTTTGCAATTCCTGAGACTTTTATTTTCAGATAATTTGCCTTTGTCTGTTAGTGGAACATGTTTGTGTTTAGTGTGGACAGTGCGAATTGTAATTTTCCTTTACATTGTATCCATGCGTTATCAAATATAGTCTCAGGAACAGTACTTATCAGAATAGCATCGTCATTTCCGACTGATATATTCAATTATTAGCAGGCAAAGACCTACCTGGATCTAGATCGGCGGTTAATCAACTTGCAACTAACTAACTTTGTTTCGACATGTTGATCCCATTGTAAACAAATCCCATGATGTATGTCAGGGGTATAGAATAAACAGCTCGAAAGAATGACGTTGAGCCGGCAATTAATCCTTCAGCTGCTAAACGTATTGTTCTGTCTTTCTCTTTTCCAAATCGTATTGATAACTCAAGATGTGTTGATCATTATTGATCCTCTTTAATGTACTGATTCTCTTTTGCCTAATCAGGGCACAAACAATAATCAATCATTGTCCAACAGAAATACGCTTATGGAATCTACTGTTTTTTTTTAGAGGGATATGTACAAAACGGACGCCTCACAATATCCAGTTTATTATCTTGTAAAAATGGGGTACTTATGAGAACATGAAGACCACCTGAGATACCCGCTGGTGAGGAGTGATCACGAGCTATGAAACGGTTGTTTCTAAGACGTATCGACACAATATACGTAGGTAAAGGCATGAAACACCGTTGACTATTCACTCAGGAGTCAATAAGACATAATACAAGATCATGAAGGTTAAACGTTTTTAATAAACGAATATATCGAGGAGCATGCTGACAGAGATAGTCCAATTAATCATTTAAGCACCTTGGTTGTACCTGTTAAACAATGCGAGGATATGAAACATGGCTTGTCATCGGACTGTAATGAGTTTCTTTGTAATTGATAAATATAGAATAATCTAGACCAGAAAGAAAAACATCAACAGACACAAGAACAATGTGAACAGAAAACGTTTTTACCTGAGTATGAGCATTTGTATCAAGCTATGAGACAGATGGACTCTTTTGATAGAAGGTGATGTCGTTAGGTATGAAAGGTTCTTCAGCTTTCCGGAGTGTAATTAACCTGATAACATCTGGGCCAGAAAACTACCTGTTTTATCGATGATGTCATCATCTACAACGATACCTGAAAATATAACCTGGAAACCATTTGTAACTTCTTTGATCGATTTAATGATGCAAATGTGAAGATTGCATTAGGTACAGCTGAGTTTTGCCGTGCCTGTGTCATATTTTATGACATATTGGGCAACACGGTCAATGCAAACCTGTATCAGTTCAGGTCAATGCTATCTCTGAATTCCAAGTATCTATCAGAAGAAAGCTACTGATGCGATGTTCCGTTGTTCCTGGATATTTTAAAAAAGTTTGCTGGGTCCTTTTTACTAACTCTGCAAAAGACTTTTTAAAACTTTGTTGAGTACTAAATCGAAGTTTCGTTGGCATGACACATGTCAGGGGGCCTTTGATAATTGATATGCCATACGTAAGAGTGTGCCAGATCTTTCAGCTCCAAATTTCAGTTTATCATTTAAAATATGTGTTGATCCAAGTGATGCAGTGGTTGATGGAGCATTGATTCAAGGAGACAGAGTTGATGTGAATGATCATGTGTGCTATTGTTCTAAATCAAAGAACTAAATAGGCACAATATAAATGATTCCACCACACACTTGAAAGACTTTTCGGTTTTTATAATGCCTTTGAAACACTTAGAAGAGTTTGTTGGTTCAGTTCCTTCCCCGATTATTTTATTCCCTGATCACAACCCTCATCGTTTGATTAATTAAATGAAAAAAAAACAAAATCTGAGATTGTTAGGTAGAGTTTGATATTGTAGGTATACAACATTATATTGTTGATATTCGTTCATATGTGGTACTTAGTTTAAGATCGTACAAATGTTAAAAATGAAATATTAGTTTAATTTTGTTTTGTTTACACCACCATTATTATCAATTTTTTTATGGAACTCATTTTCTCTCTTTGCAAAACATGTTTAGGATGTATTCTTTTCTTGTAAAAGAATTGTTGAAATATCATGCTTAGATTGTGTTTATGTTTTATTCTTCGTCTATTATCAAAGACACATGTTAATGTTTATTTCAACGTCTATGTGCAAGTCAATTGTGTTTTAAACAGGAGCTCTACTTAGAAACTTAATAGTATAACAAAATACAAGCTTGTTGAGAAGATATATATGGTACGTTTGTTACAAATGGATACAGTTTACCGTACACCCAGAGACAAACCATAAATTGAGAACAGCATTGACGATTATGACCTTTACTTCTCGTTAGGATAGAATACTGGCGTCGCTGTTACTGTTGATAGTATAGCTGATGATGAATCAACAGCAGTATTAGCACTAGTAGTAGTGGAAGTGCCACAATGGTGGCAATTAGCCATACTAATCTTCACGTTTGATATAATATTGTATTTTGAAGCAATCAACACCTGAAAATGTTGTAGTTAATATATTTTCAGAACAATATCTACTTCCAATTAATCTCTAGAGATTATGAAGTAAATAGATTTTAAGCTATAGCCCATCCATCTTAATAAGATAAATTTACATGTCACAAGGCAGTCTTGCAATGTATTAAACGTCACATACTCTTAAAATACATGGCTCAGGGGCAGAGTACCAGGTACGATGATGTAGGGTTATATACCTTGATATATACCAGGAAGAAAATTGCAGTAAAGTCTGACTATACAAAGGCTACTTATAATGCGATTAAAGTACAGACGTGTGTCCGATCGTCATACAATGTAAATCGACGGAAAATTTCAGATATGCAAGACATCTAACCTTCAGCAAGGTAAGGCACATATAGCTGGAATTCCTATTCTAAATTTGTCATACTTGTGAAATAGCCGGTTGGTAGTTTGTGCATTGTGCCCGGTTAAACATCGAGTCCATTGAGTTGTTCTATTTGGCATTAAAGCACAATTTATAGATGATCATTTATTTACCGTATATATATATATATATATATATATATATATATATATATATATATATATATAACAAAACCACAGAGACAGTTGTTGAGAATGGATTCATTTATAGGATTGGCCTGCAAATTTTCAAAATTACCATGACGTGAGGTTATGGAATGGTACCTAAAATATCTATTGAGGTCACGACTGTGTATCAGTCTGTTTAATGTTCAGGTGCTTCCTGGATAATCTACAAAGTACAAGACGCATTATCGATCGCGTATGATTATTGATTTTAAAGAAAAGGTAGTCCGGTCTCCGCTTAGAGGAAATCTGAGTAACATGATTCAAATGTTTATATTAATTGTAATACAGAAGATCAAATTGTCGTCCCCAATTTCATAAACACTTAGACATATTTTAACTTAAATACAGATAACAAACAGTTATGAACTTAACAAATTTCAGCGCGTTACCCTGATTTGAGCTGTCACACTAACGATAGCGCTTTTTTGATTGCCATTGTCGTATTGTGGGCTATGCCGTATATGTGTATGAAAAACAGCTCGGATTTTCTTACAAGGAAATGTTAACGGTTGCAATATTAAGCAGGCGGATTGTGTATGCCTCGTAGCACATACACATAATGGTCATAAAACAGAGTTAAGCTCTATTTCAAGAGCTTGCTAGAAACGTTAGAAGTATCAGTTGCTCGTATATTGTATACATGTCAATTATCACAGATAGATAAATATATAAATAAACAAATAAGTAGCTATAAAGAAATAAATAAGGCAAAACTTTGTCTTATCATGTTCTCCCGCCTCTCTCTCTCTCTCTCTCTCTCTCTCTCTCTCTCTCTCTCTCATGGTCAGGTATAGTCTGCAATATGTATAAATATTCATTGCGTTAATTATTTTGAGTATTAAACTTTTAAAAAATTGCGTCACGACAACAACATGTCTCTCTCTTTCTCTCTCTCTCTCTCTCTGTCTCCGTCTCTCTGTCTCTCTGTCTGTCTGTCTCTCTGTCTGTCTGTCTGTCTGTCTCTCTCTCTCTCTCTCTCTCTCATACACAAACACATACCGACACACACATAGAATCTTATTAATTAGCAATTAGACCTCTTGAATAAATGTTGCATATATTAGAAATCGGACAACTTTATCTCAGCAAACCTATTTCACTTGCTTCAGCAATTAGTCCAGCATTGCTTGGTTTAGGTTGGTGCTTCACGACACAACAACACAAAATGGCTATATAGTGCATTAAAATTGGAGTTAACTATACTTCACAAGAAAACACCACTATTGCGAAGCCGAGCTAATTTGATGCGAGTCCGGTACGTGAATTACTGAGTCAGCGCGGCTACTGGCTCCGTTAGTCGCCATTTATGACACGCGAAATGGCATCATGATTGGTATTTGCAGTTCAGTAGCCACGAATGTAGTTCCAGTCTATTTTAGATCATTTTTCCCTCTCTCATTTTGGTGGTGATAGAAAAGATAAATTCATGCATTTTTGGTAGGGATTTAAATGTAATTGTTTCTTCCTGAGAATATGAGCTCCGATAGTGGTCGTCTGTGTGTATTTCGGCCACAGTGCACATTGCGTAATAAGGCCCTGGTGGTGATCCAGAAGTGAAATATGTGTTTTCTTTTACATACCGCTCTGTTTGCAGTGCATCCTCTCAATAAAATGCCGGTGAACCCTTGACAAGAACTTCATCGTGAAGTCATATTTGGAGGTATTTTAGATTGGTCAGTACTATGAAATATAGGTAGAGAACATATAGTAAAATTAACTGCGATGTATGTCCGTGTGAGAGGGCACATTGGCCATATTCTACTTACCCGAGCCTACACGGGGTTGATATATCAGTAGAATGGTATATGTTTTCAGTGATAGATAGTGATTTGCATCACAGAGGCAGTGGGTAGTTGATCTTTCAATTAGACATCACTACCCATCTCACAGAAAGCAGGTCAAAATGGTGAAACGAACGTTTGCATTTTGCCTGTTGATGTACGTAATATAACTAGCTACAAAACTGTAGGGTACAAAGACGTAGCTGTTTAATGATAGATAGTAGCATTTCAGGACTGTGAGAAAAGAGATTACAATTTCAACAGTCTATCGAACATTATATTGTTCATGATCGTTATTATTATTATTATTATTATTATTATCATTATTATTATTATTATTATTATTATTATTATTATTATTATTATTATTATTAAGGTTCGTGCTATTGTTTTCAATATTGACAGTTAGATTCACCGTTTGACTGTTAAGTATTTTTTAGAAAATATACCTTAATCTTTTCATGTATCCGCATTGCGTATTGTACTTCATGGATCAAGCCCTTGTAAAAAGAGAGTACAATTTCAACAGTCTATCGAGCATTATATTGTTCATGATCGTTATTAGTATTATTATTATTATTATTAAGGTTCGTGCTATTGTTTTCGATATTGACAGTTAGATTCACCGTTTGACTGTTAAGTATTCTTTAGAAAATATACCTTAATCTTTTCATGTATCCGCATTGCGTATTGTACTTCATGGGTCAAGCCCTTGTACTAAATAGCAAAGTAATATCAGACATTGGTTTGATTCTTGTAATAACAATTTAGGTACAAGTTTGAAGCGATTCTATACTTTATTGCTGTACTCCAACAAGCTGCAAATTGCCAAGGTAGTGATTACTCGTTAAGCTGAGAATTGATTTCTTCTTGTGAAATAGTCTATATTCATATCACTATAACCAAATTTTGATTTCCACGTCCCATCGGAATACCCTGACAGGATCTTTATCATATAAAAAAATACACTCGTTTAAGAAAGTCCTTCAAACAGTGCCGCACATATAATGTCCTTAGTACGTATATTATCATAGAATACTTTAATTACTCTGTCAAATCATACACTATTAACTGAACGTTCGCGTGCAAGACATTTATATTAAATCTTTACATTGCAGCAGTAGTAGTACAACCTTGAAATACCTTGAATTGTTATGTATTATATGCAACACCAAACGCACGTGAATGAATATTACGTGCATAGTTTCCATTTCTTATTAAGCCATTATTGACCTTAGAGAGAAGAATGTAAATTAAATTAAATTGAGCAGTAGACGGAAACGAGGATGGAAAGGGAGTGGATATGTTTTTAACAGACGGATACAAAACACTTTAAAGGACGGGACCAAAAGAAAAGCTCACTAATATGCACTGAATAGATCTTCCAATTATGAGGGTTACAAAACCAAACAAACTAAATTAACACAGAGTATGTATGTATGTATGTATGTATGTATGTAGGGATTTAATGATATATATATATATATATATATATATATATATATATATATATATATATATATATATATATATATATATATATATATATATATATATCCCCTCGTGTTTACATTTTATCTTTGGCACACATATAGCTTGAAAGGTGTCAATAGTCTAATAGTGTGAATTTGTTTGACAGCTGTTATCAAGTTATTTCTTTAATCCTGATACCTTGTGTTCAATAATAAATAATAAAATTTTTTTTAAAAAAGTTATTTGTTTAATATTTTCAGAATAAATTGCTATGGGCCAAGGTCACAGTTTCCAGTTATCTGAAAAAGTAACACGGAGACATTCGGACGGTGCCCATCTCAAGAGGGTCACATTAACAAGTGATCTGATAGATGAAAATGAAGTTTATAACCCACGCAACGCCGCTGTAAGTAATTTGGAATAACAACATTTCTCACCATTTCAATGATCTCCATAAAACTTAGCATCAATGGATATGTGACTATGTTAAAGTATATCTCCAAGTTAAAAGTATCAATTATGCCAAGTACAAATGGACTTTACATCAGAAAGTCATTTTACCTTATTTCCAACCAAGAAAGATGAAGATAAGATATTAATCGTGTTACAAATGCTTTTTGTATTTTCATTCTAGGACCGGAGGAAAGGAAATACCTTGGATAAATCATCTCTAAACAGGTATATTATTATGTGTTCTCCTATTTTTGTCGAGCAGTAGAAGGTTGCCAAATTTTAATAATTGTTGGCACCAGGACTTAGTGGTTCTTTGGTGAAGCTTTAAAGGCATACAACCTAAGTAAAAACGAATGAAATTATATATTTCTCTTTTCAATTCATGATTACTTATTTAGTTGAAACATTACGATTCAGGCTGTTACTGATGCCGAAATCAGGCTAGTATCGGAAATTTTGTGATAAAATACGCGATTCTTCATTATTGTCTGGCAGACAAAAATTCTCTGATGCCACGCCTATATTCATGTAACCTTTTAGTTGACCTCTCGAAGATTAAGAATTATAGCCATGCGCAAAGACGTGTTTACAAAATAATGGCGAGAACAACTAGAACGAAAGCAAAAACTTACAGATTTTGAAAGGAACGAAAAAGAAGCTCTCTGGGGAAATTATGGCAGCACACGCATATGTATTGGTGACCAACCTGAACGATGGAATAAACTGAAATCCATTTTGAGCCTGAAAACTAATCCAGAGGTTGCCAAATTCTTGCTGGATAGGTAAGTCTCAATTTTGCAATGAACAGTCACGTTTCTATATCGCCATTTATTTCTTTATAGTTAATTCTTTATCAAAACTCTTAAAATAACATATTTTATATAAATTGGCATTATTCCATTTAGCTTGAAATAAAATGTTACAGCCCTGCAACAATACCACTGAAAACCACATGTACACCATGACATACTGCTGCTGTTTCTGAGGCTACCAAAAGGGGCATTAATGATCATCTTCATTTTCGCACGCAACCATTAAACTTTATTTAGAGGCAAGCAGTCACTACTTTTTTTAAAAAAAATTATATATACTGTAAATGGCGATGACTGTAAAGAAAAGTAATGCAATACAGTTAAGTATATTTTATGCATACTATTATTTGTAAAGTATATATAATTATTGTGTCTAATGAAACATTTATGTTCCCTTGCTATATCAGTTATGAATTGAATGGCAGTGCTAGGAAAACATTCGAAACAGAGGAATGTCATAGAAGACAGGGCCACAACTTTTACATCTGGGCCAACAATTCATAAGATACAAATTTCTGCTGTGTTTGATATAACCACATCACAATCAGATATGGCATCTGTGTAAGTATTACTACATTTTATTAAATTTTATATATATTTACGTGTTTAAAAATGTTTTGGTAGATGCACATTTAAGGAATTTATTATTAGCTGGAAATCTATCATTCTATATTAGTTAAATATTTTGCAGCTGGTAACGATTGTACATTGTCTTAAAGTATGGTTTGTTTTATTCATAATATTTTAGTTTTAAATTGTTTGTTGGCATTTGTGTCATTTTTGTTATTGATATGATCATCATCATGCTGTTTGTATTTTAGTTAAAGGGCCTCAAGGGAGAATAGTCTTTGACTAAATGAGTCACCCCTTTAAATACATTATTATAATTATTATTATTATTATTATTATTATTATTATTATTATTATTATTATTTCTTGAAGCATTATCATTCCCATCATAATAAGCACGATAAATGATAATCCTTTCTTCATGATGAATGATACAAAACTGTAAAGTTTTCAAGTTCAACATTAGTATTTACAAATTTCAAAATTTTATTTTAAGGGGTGGAATCAGTTGATTATTATCTGCTTGTATATTGCTACTGTACATGGGCATTTTCATCAAAATAGATTTATGGGGATTTATAAATTTTAAATAGTTTTCTGCATCTCAATCAATGTATTTAGTCATTTTACTTTGTTTCAGAAGTACAGCAGAACTGGAGAATTTCCAGAATTTAGATTTTATTGTACGCCTCCAAAAGACATTCATAGAAGCCACCAGAGCTAGGAATCTGTTGGCAGCTCTTGATTATAACAATCATATTGACAGAGATGTGATTGTAAACACAGATGGAACAATAAGGTAATAAACTTTATTCTTGTTTGTAAATATAATAATTTATTTTTGTTAAAATATTAATGCTTTACTTGAACCTGTTGATAAACCATCTGTTTGTGGTATAATTTTAATCTTTTACAGAAGAATTTTTTAAAATAAATTTCATAAACCAATATTGGTTAGAATTAGTCTAATGTAATTAGAAAATTCTGTAAATAATCGAAACATTTTTATGATATATGCCATATGGGTAAGATACAGGTTTGCTATTTTGACATTTTTGTCTGTAGCAAAATGATTTGTTACATGTAATTGCATGCAGTTTGTATTTGTACTTTCGAGAATAAAAAAAATATGAAATGACAATGTCAGCGAAATATTTGCATTTTCTTGTCAGATACCAAAGGTCATTCAACAAAAAAAGTGAGAGATGGTCTGCAAACCCAATTAAAGCTGATCAACAGTACCTGTATATTCCGGAAATAATTATGAAAACATTGAAAATGAGGTTAGATAATAGTGTTGGCATGAACCAGCCAGTTGTTTTGGACATAAATGATCCTAGGTGAATATCTGATGTACTGGCTCCAATACCACCAGCGCCTACAGAAGAGATTGTTACAAAACAGAAATCTCATTTAAAGTTAAAATGATTTAGACCTTTTAATCAGGTAACACCAATTGATATCAAATTATTATGGAGAGACTATTCTAGTGATTGTATAGTAACAAATGATCCCTACCATGGACCCATATAAACTTTGACTATGTCTTCCTTACAGTGCCTACCATGAGCCAAAGTCCAGCATCTGTTTGATTTCCAAGTAGCAGTTTATCTTCAGACAGCATTTGATTATGTTCTTAAATCTTTTAGAAACATGCATTTGAACAAAAAGATGTAAGACCTTTTCTAACGTTTCATACCCATTGTATTTATAATTGTCTTATATGGATGTTTAGATTGAGGTAAATGCCGTGTATTTTGGCCATATAATGTAAAACAAGCACAGCAGAACTATACATTGTAATTCATTTAATCGTACAGGAGTAACAAGATTAAAATCATGTAATTGCAAGTCAGTATTATTATATAATAAAGTACCTTTTAATCTTATTTTCTAAATGTTTTGTGTACAATTGCAGTCAAAAAGATTTCTAGTATACTTTGAAGAGAAATAAAACGTACAGTATGTACATTGGAGCAAATGAGCAAGTGACTTCAATCCATGGTCTTCATCCCGATTTCATTGCTTCTGCTAAACATTACTGTACCTATCAATAGACAACACACTGAAGCGTTAACATTGATATATAACTGAACTGAACCATTTTTTCCAGCTAAACCCATCAAAGAACATGTGTTGTACCATGTGAGTGCATCTTAATTTAACTACACACTTTTTAGATTTATTACAAACATCCAATATTAGGATTTCATATTTATGGTTTTATTATTTGCCTAAATACTGATAGCAACGATATGTGTGTGTGTGTGTGTGTGTGTGTGTGTGTGTGTGTGTGTGTATTTTCATGAAAATGAATTACATCATAAAAAAATAAATAAATTAGAAATGATCTTCACCGATTATATTTGTTAAAAACAAATTACCATTTACATACTGGTGTTGCCTGTTCCTGTGGTCTAGTGGTAAGAGCATCCACTTTGGATGCGTGAAGTTGTGGAGGCCTTGGTCCCTGTCCAAGTCATACCAAAGACATAATATTGGTATTAACAGCTGTCTCATTTGGTGCTCAGCATTAAGAGTTTAGTGTATGGACTGGTCGGCCTACTGTCAGGATAATGTAACTGGGTGGGATGTCATGCTACATGTCTGCGGCATGATGTCTCAGTGCTAGACATCGCTATATACTGCCACACTGCAAAGTTCAAAGCAATATGACTGAGAAATTGTCCAAGGTATGTTAAAAATCCAAATCACACACACACCACACACTGTTACAATTTTGAAACAGAATTTGGTATATTTTCGTCAGAGTACAGAAGGCCCAATTTCATGAACTCGAGCAGTGATACATTGCTGTAAACAGGGTTAATGGTCAGTTAGCAATTAAAACACCCATGTGAATGTCGTTTCTTAGGCTCAGAATAAAGTTGATTTTTTTGTACATTTGCATTACCACCTCAGGATCATGTATCTGATAGTCGATGTGATTTGTGAATTTGTTTGTATATATACACGTTTGCTTCATTGCACAACACAAAGTTCAGTATTTTCCCACAGAATATTTAATGCATTTATTTTATTTGTAATATCTTTTACTGACAATTTTTTAAAATGTTCTGCAGGACTTGGTTGTTTTACATGAAGTCATGCTCCTTGTTGCACAGATGTATATGCATGATGTCCTGGCAGCAGAAGAAGATAATGATTACAACTGGGGGAAAAGGCATACGGCTTATAGGCAGTTTATTTTATGCACTTACGGATACCTTAGTGCTGGCAACAGACGTGTCATTCCAGCTGTTGTGTATGGCGTATAAGGGATAAATAGTTTTGGCCAATACTATGGCTTTACTCAAAAGAAGACTTGGATGATCTTTCCAATGATATGATGTGTGAATAATAGATTTCACTTTGTAATACTGTATGTTACTCTCACAATTTCATTTATAGCATTATATTATTTTTTTAAATTTTGCAAAGCTGTTGATTTTAATTTTATATGTTACATTACAGAAATACCAAAATATCCAAAGTGCATTTGTCTATAAAACCAATCAACGTGATTTAACCCAGTATAACAAACTTATTGCCTTGAGTCTCTGATGTGCACTATTTAATGCATGGTATTCAGTAGCCTTAACGTAAATAAATTGATATGTGTGGTATGATTACACAAGTATTGCTTTCCTACGAGACCACGTGTTATATGCATTCAGACAAAAGGTGAAACCAATATTATGTTACAGTTCAACACAATGGGGTATGAGTATACATCAGGAATAGAAGCGATTCAACATACATTTTGTACATTGTGTAGTTTTTGCACATTGTGTAGTTTTTGTACATTGTGTAGTTTTTGCACATTGTGTAGTTTTTTTACATTGTGTAATTTTTGCACATCGTGTAGTTTTTGTACATTGTGTAGTTAAACATTGTGTAGTTTTTGTACATTGTGTAGTTTTTGCACATTTTTTGCACATTGTGTAGTTTTTTTACATTGTGTAATTTTTGCACATCGTGTAGTTTTTGTACATTGTGTAGTTAAACATTGTGTAGTTTTTGTACATTGTGTAGTTTTTGCACATTGTGTAGTTTTTGTACATTGTGTTGTGTAGTTTTTGTACATTGTGTAACCTTTATCGTAATGCACAAAGTACTGTACATAATAATGCTAGTATTGGTGAATATGGACGATATCCAGTGAGTATAACGTATATGTTCAGGTTTGTAAAGTACTGGAGTTAAATTATATATGCCGACAAGCAGATATCCTTTACAATCTTTTATATTATGTTAACAAACGAGATGACGGCGGGATAATGTAGTGATTGAAAAAAGACGACACTGAAACTGAATGAGCTGAAAGAGTTTGCAAAATCTGTGTTAAAAATATCCAGTCGATATAAAATGAGTACCATTCGGCGTGAATATGTACATCTTTTAACAATTTAGGACGGAAATGTTTCCACGAGATGTATTATATTAACCTTTCAGTATATAAATGTACTGTTTTGTCCACTCAGAAAATAAACCTTATTGCCAATGATTCAAAACATTAGGATGTTGCTTTAAACTAAGGGATGAACTGTTAAAGATTGGAAATATTAATACCAAACACAAGTGTATTTTACTACAATCCATATGTACTGTGTTATACTTTGTTTATCATGTTATGTATTATGGGCCGAAAGTCTGAAGTACTGAATAAACATTATGTTCTGTTCAAAATGAAAACGATTACTACTAATAACAATGATGATGATGATGATGATGATGATGATGATGATGACGATTATCATGATACAGATTATTTCAGTTTCTACTGTATGACAGCATTCTCTAACATTCTCCGTTTGTATGAATAGGTCCGAATGTATTATCAAATTTGTGTATGTATATATTGATATTGGTTTTGATGCGACGGAAAGCTTCTATCGCTTGGAGTGTCATCTGGCGTAACAAACAGTTTCAGGTAAAACAGCTGTTCAATATACTCCTTATGTCTAGCTGCTAGCTGAGATTTTACCATCATGGTTTTGTTTGCTTTTTTGGTTGGGTGTGGTGGGTGGAGGGTAATATAGATGGTGGTTATGGTTGGCATGTAATTTATGCATATTGTGATGCAATTCTGAATTCTATTTATGTAGACCAAACATTGGCCCAAAAGATCAAGAAGACACAGCCAAAGCAACTGACGAAAATAAAACAGCTGCGTTGCAGGCAGAAGTACAGCAGTTAAGAGCTGAAAATGATCGATTGCTCGCCATGTAAGTAGTTTCACATACTATGATGATATAATACGTTACAACAAGTCTTGCTGACTGTTGAATAAGTGTCAATACGATACATTTTTAAACACAGTTGTACTGTTCGCCAAAATGTATAATTTTAATTATGATCATCCAACTAGACTGCTTTGTTTGTTTCAGCTGCTCTGCAAACTTAGAGAGATCTGAAAATTTAAACAAAGACTACGAAAGAAAAATAAAAGGTTTGGAAGCAGATGTCAAACAGCTGGAAGAAGAAAAGCACAACTTGTTCAAAAGGTAAACTACTGGGGTCTGTATATTATGCCTTACAAATGTAGCAATACAATATATTTATCTATTGCATGCAGATGAACGAACAAGCTACACGTATCATAAACTGGTACAATTAGTTCTTTGGGATATCTGTGTAAAGGCGTTTATTATACTCCAAGTTTAAAACAACGAATCAGTAAAGTCTTTACATCACACTTTGTAGAACACAAGATTATTTGCAAGGTACTATGGAATAGGCCAGACTGTACCACCTAATGATAAGCACGATATGTTAAATGTATTATATAATGATGTGTGAAAGAAGGAGACTGTGATCCTTAGTCAATTATTCGGATTTTGGGCACGACATATATGATGTAGAATAATTAAGCAAACAAATAAATTTACTATTTTCTTACTACTCAATAAATGGAATAGAAACAAACGAGCATTGCTATGTGTAAAATGTTATCGTAATTTCAATACTACTACTACTACTGCTACTACTACTACTATTAATAATAATAATAATAATAACAATAATAATAATAATAATAATAACAATTCATGTCAGCTTGGCAAATATTTTTACTTCTAGTCAATACATTATAAAAACTGGAGAAAAATGTTTTAATTTGCATAGAAGAATTAGGTTACACCGTGTTCAGAATTTTGACAAAATGTTAGACATGCATTTTGGCATTACAAATTACGTATTTCTGGATTCCTATTCATTTGTAAAAAAAAAAAGCATGTATCATCTGGCGCTACTGTTATATATGCGAGACGCGTCCTTCTCACACATTACATAAAGTGTCCATTCTAAGTTTAACATTATGTTTCTATTATTGTTTCAATACGTTTGCTCTGAGTACCAAGTTTGCATGACACTATTCTGTCTATTGTCGCAATTAATGGTATTGATATAGTATATCCTTGTACAGCTTCACTTTATTCGCATGTGTTGTATTAGTTTTAGTTTTGTCTTGCTTCATTGCGCTCTTCGTTACTCATTACAATCTTTATAATCAAGGCTAAGTGAGACTGGTACCGTTAGGCTAACAGAAAGCAACCCAAACATCGGAGACGTGAGTGATCCCAATAGACCTTCACAGCTTGCGGAGCAATTCACTGAGCTCTATGACAGTGAGTGGACTGATGCCTTCGAATACCTTTCCAAAGTTCAAGGTTTCGAGAATACAAGGACAGTGAGGACACTTTTGAACATATTACAGGTACGAATACTAACTAACAAGGATCTAGTTTTTAAATTAATTAACTGGTGTTCAATGTCAATCAAATCGTTTTTAATGGAATAATTGTATAGGACAGACTCAGTATCTAGAAATACACCAGATATAGTAAGAACTATAGCAAATACAGGGTGTGAAAGTCGATAGTATCAAATGATAGGTCGGATACGATGTTCCCTTCAAATAATAAGTGACATTCAGATCACAGTTCTCGTTTTATTCCGACTATGACAAATCTTCCTACCAGCCCCAAATACATACATACTGAAGTCGTGAGCACACATGGCCCACTATTAACGTTATAGCCGAGCAGCACTTAAATAAACTAGACACTGCTTTAAGTACGCCTTGTTTATCGTTAATACTGGCAAAGCATTCCAGTTAAAAGTGTAGTTAACCTAGTTAACCGTGAAGATCTGGAACTTCAAACGCACTAGGGTAAATGAAAGGTTTTTGCTACTTTGGGGCATATTCCAACTAAAACAAGCTTCCATCTACCTATAGTTCTAAATGATGTCTGTCCTTTGTAATCTGATTAGACATTTTGCTGAATGCAATATTCCGAAAACATTCTGTAGTATGTCTTTTGCAGACAATATACAATGTTTGCTTTGAATCCAGACGGAAACCCAAAGAGCAGCTACGGGAAGCAATTTTGTCTTATCTTGGATTATCGGATGAGGTAACAATTATTGAATCAATCTAAAACAGCCGATGTCCTTAACGTCCTGATAAACTGCCTAAAAAAAATTACCTATAAGCTTTGTTGAATTAATCATTAAGATTGGACGGCAATTACTGTATGCATTTTACATTGGACTGTTATGTTAACTTGAAATACAGCACACCCTATATAGTAAATTATCTTTCACTAGATTCCGAGAGACATGAAATGAGACTAGTAAATATAATTCTAGGCATTTGTATTATGTATTTCATTGTCAGTTTAATAACTTCCTAGTTTCCAGATCCCACAAAAGTTAAAAAGGATAATACAAACAGCACTCGAGTGAAAGGCAGTTGTCAAATGACGCTTCAATGCCTCTATTTCTGTACATAACATGTTTATTCCACTTATAAAATCGGTTTTGTTGCTTTAGGACAAGGACATATTAGTAATCAAGAAAACGGAAAGGATGCTGAGAGAATGCAGAGCAAAACACTTTGAAGTTCTTCTCGGTCATGTCACAAAGGTTAGAACTTAAATTCATTTCAATTCAGCAACCTAATTAGATACTCATGTATATAAACAAAATGTTAATATTATTTTGCAATGGAACATATCTCTTTATGTGTAATCAGTGATTTTATTAATTCCACAAACACCTGAGCAAACTATATCACGTTTTCTAAACAGCATCGCATGATACATAATTTGTCGAGTGGAATGTATCATTTGCAGTTTAGGTATAAAAGTCGTGAAGACATGTTTGTCATCTACCGGTAATAATTTATTTTGGAGGGTGGGGGTGAATCTTGCTTTATATAGTCGATCATCTTATGCAATATATGTTAAGCATCGCTTAACTAAATCTGGTCTAAAATAGAAAGTTTCGTTTAAACGGATTATTCAAATAATCAAAATGAATTATATTGTGTGGCTAATTGTGCTGCTTGGAATATACATGCTTCGTTACCATTTAAAGTTTGCAGATGGATTTTATTCCGATGGACACCATATGTAACACTGTGTAATGCATTAATAAACGTACTGAAATTGTGTAACCTTTCGACCACATTAGAACTGCATATACAATACCACAATACCTTTTAAAGGATATATAATGTTTTACTATTGCTGATGACACAGCTGTCTTCTTGCGCTTGTATTTTAAAGTCTGAAACCTCATCGAGAAACAAACATGTCTATGAAAATCTCATAATAATTTGCTACTGTAAGAGGAGATACGGTTTAATAAATAATAAAATTTAATATTTACGTAAACGCCTTAATATGAAGGAGATAATATAGGTAATAATTATATTTAGATATATATGTGTAAAGTGCTGATACTTTATCTCGACTGTGATGGACTATACAAGATGGCTGGTATCGGTAAATAATTATCACTTATAAGACTTATATTTGTTGATATTGTGCACTCTGCACTCATTTGAGAAGTCGTATATAAAACACTGCCATAATGCTTAATGTCATTTTCCAAATTTCTACCATTGTAGCGGTTAGTGTTACTGAATACTAATCTGTTCTGTACAATATCTATTCTTTTCTTACCACCATATCCATTTGTAACTAGTCCAGCATGTAAAACAGAAATTGTAATTAGTAGGTTCAGTTTTATAACGCATTTCTTCTCTTCCAAATAGGATATAAGAGAACAATTGCATAATCAGCTTGAAGGCCATGACCACGATATTCTTGACAGATATGCTCAGAAATGTATTCGTTTATGCTGGTTCATGTGTATAATGGACCCTCAGATGCATCTAGATTTCGGCGCAAACAAAGTGGTTGTGACACAAAATGATGTGACACAAAATGATGATGAAAACGAACTTCTTTTACTTCTCGATGAAGCTACGTTTGAAAACTACTCAGAGCAAGGCATGTATATGGAATATGTCGTGTGGCCACCATTATATTTATACAAAGATGGCCCACTCTTGAAAAAGGGAATTGCACAGGGATTCAACAGAAGTCTTGAGGCAACATATTCAGTTGTTGAACAGTAAAATAAAATTGAAGCCAATGCTGACATAATTGCTCTAGATGCAGTGGAAACAATGGTGATATCCCTGATAGTGATATTGCAATAATGAAGCAAGTCAGCGAGCTCATTTTTCTGATGCTATACAGTAGAGCAAACAGTTAATGTAAACACAGTAAAACACACAGGGTAAAGATTAAATTTTTCACGAAGATGAAGTAGTTGCTGGATCATCGAAATGAAGGAAACAATTAAATAATATAAAAACAATGAATAAAACAAAATAATCTCACAAATGTGCATACTGATTAATTTTTCACATAGAACCTTAATATTGAATATTTTTCTGTGATTATTTGTGTGATTTTAAATCAGCAAACCAAAATACTGTATTAACATAAATGTTAATATAGTGTTATAGTATTTGTGCCAAAGGTCTTATCATTCTTCCCTATTATCTGAAAACAGCTAAATGCATTGTTTCACGCTTCATATTTATTAGACTTGGTATATAAAACTATACGACCAGTGTCAATGTATCTGTAGTACAGGGAGAGAGAGAGAGAGAGAGAGAGAGACAGAGAGAGACAGAGTTACATGACTGATTGGTGTCAAAACATTTTTCCTTCGTCAAAAGGGGAGCTGGATTCTTTTCATGAATAACGTTGCTCCTTAGTTGTTCTGATTTTCCTCTGTCATTACGTACAGTCCGGTTAGAAGGGCTGCTTCCCATTGCTTCTAAATACTGTAAATAAAACTAATCTACCCATTTAAGTATCTGTATATCTTTCCATTCATCCACCTATCCATCAACTTATATGGTATACTTCCGTTCATCCATCTATCCATCAACTTATATGGCATACTTTCACCCATCCTTCAGTCCCCCCTCTCTTGTTTCCTGTCATTCAGATCCACGCATCATTTGTCCTATAAATGGCGTTTTTCAACATGTATAATATATATATCGTCATACGTTGTGGCTAGATGGTAATTACTGATAGTGTTCAAAAGAAGAAATATATGTAAGAATGCTTTTTGCTGCAATTAGGGTTACTGCATATCCATCTTAAAGAAGTAAGTTAGGAAAGAAGACTGAAACAGTTGCATCCTGTGTGCGTTTGTGTGTGTGTGTGTGAGAGAGAGAGAGAGACAGACAGAGAGACAGACAGACAGATGGCTCATTAAATAAATCAAATGCTAAATGGGTGGTAGTATATCTCGTGACTGTCCGGCAGAACATATTGGATTGTATCCAACTTCTCTAGAACGTACTGCATCGTTATAATGACTCATCGCACTCAGAACTACATAGTTATTACTTTGAACTAATATATCAGAGTGTAATGAGTTTACTGTTCGTTACATGCAATTTGAATGTAAATTTATTTGCTAGAGATGCTGTTTGTATTCAGAAAATAGGTTGGCCTGAATTATTATTTGGTAAACAAGTAATACTGATCTAGATCTTGACCTGGATTCAATGTTAATGGTGTATACAGGTCTAATTTCTTTTTAGAAAATGATTGGCTGTTGTCAAGGTCATAATGGGACTAGTGAATTTAGAGATAAACAACGTTTTAGTCTTAAATCGAAAATGATTGCTTCTCGCCAGTCTTAGTCATCTTAGTAGTACGTGCTAGAAACAATCAGGTGACTCCTCCCCATTCTTGCTTGCAGAATTTGGGGATTGTTTCTAAACTGCGTATAATAAAATATAGTATAATAATAGTCTCGGTTTTGGGGCTTTTACAATAAACGCTAATTCATTTTGTTTTGTTGTAGCCAGTCTTTGAATCCATTTTAAAATTTTCAGATCAGTTGTATATTACAAGATTAATTCGCTTATCCGGATAATTTTTAGGTGTCTATATATTTATGTGTGTGTGTGTGTGTGTGTGTGTGTGTGTGTGTGTGTGTGTGTGTTATATATAATGATTAATCATACTAGCCAATTATAATGCAACGAAAACCAACGCGCTATGTATACGAATACAATTTGTACTATTGATTCGTGTGGTTCCGCTGAACACGCGCATGCACACATGTATGCGCAGACGCACACACGTTGAACATACGTATGCACACAAACACAAACACAACTACACACACACACACACACACACACACACACACACACATGCAACTTTGAACCACATAAAGAATACATGCATGCTTTTGCAAGACGTAGGCCCTAAATAGATAGCGCGTATACTCAGCAACTATAATAAGTAGATGCACCTGGCGTGTATCAGACAAATAGTCACGATTATCACTTTCATGAAGATCAAAATGCAGACGACATTTTCGTTTTAAACATATTTACTTTCCTTTTTACAAAGGCCTACATCTATGGTTAAATATACCACTGTCTTAAGACAGATTTTTCTGGACTTCGAAAAGGATAATATAAAAGATGACATAAGGATATCTCTCCATCTTCGTAGCCTTCATATATTTTTCTTCTCGACCAGGACGTCACCATCATTTGCTACTCTGGTAATGTCAAATTTATATTTTTCTGATGATCATCATTTTATCAGATTCGTCTTTGTCTTTGTCTTTTCGCTTCATTGCGAATAGCTGGCATTGCTCTTTCTGCTTGGTTTGTGTGTTTGTGTTTTGAGATTTGCAACATAGCTTTAACATTTTGAGTCATACCACTATGATGTTTGCAGTGCAGTAGTTAATAGTGATGTCTAGCACAGGGCATCTTGCCGCAGACATGTAGCATGATGTCCTACCCAGTCACATTATCCTGGCACCAGGGTTACCAGTCATATCACTAACCTCTTAATACTGAGCCCCAAGCGAGGCAGCTACTAATACTATTTCTATAAATCTTTGGCATGGCTCGGTCTACATTCGAACACACGACCTCCGCATCCGATGCGGAAGCTCTAACCGAATGAAGAGACTGATTGTTTGATTGACACTGGCCATTTTATAAAACCAGGTGATACAAGTATATAACGTGTTTGGATTAGTAGTATTAGTAGTAGTATCAGTAGTAGTAGTACGTCATTCTATTATAGTCTTCAACACATTCATATACTGTAAGCAAAGAAGAAAGGATAACCAAGTATATATCCATCTTCTTCGTCATCAACATCAACATCATTTCCATCACCATAATGTTTCTATTGCCGCTTTGGTAAACAGTCATGTCGATCATTTTGCTTCTAAAATTGCATTTGTTTCTCTTTTAATGAAACTCAAATTTAGAGTACATTAGTTCCATTGATAATGGTTAATAATAGAAAATCGTGTTAAATACAGCACTTAGTGTAGTAATATAATCAGTACTTAGTGTTGTTACTGTTGATATTGCTAAGCTGACATGGCATTGTCTTGTATAATAATCTGCAAAACAGTTCGCCTACAGTTTCGTAATCTCCTTCACCTGGATATAAACCGAGATGCAAATTTAGTAGATAACCCCAGGTTATTTCGTTTCATAAACCGCCCCAAATATATGTTCCTTGCTCTTCCATGATAACGGTGCAGTCCTCAAGAGGATATACAATTACTGGTAAGTGGAAATTTATTACTGATCAAAAAGTTTTAAGATACACAATTTAACTTTCATTTTATAAAACATACCCATCTATTTCTTTAATCTGTTTAGTTAAACTTTTTATTCCAGCGATTTCGACCATAACTGGGGGAGATTTATGCATCAGAAAACCATCAAAGGCTACTTTAACGTGCGATTTCTAATTTCGTGCGGAAGAGTTCACATCGTTTGATATGGCAATATGAATTAAATTTGCTAATTGGTTTTATTCACTTTCTTCATATATTCACAATATAACCCTAATTTGATTATGTTATAAACCAGACAGAGAGAGAGAATCATATTTTAAATCATATTCTGCCATGTGACTTAGTACATATCATGTGCTACATATTTCTAGAGAGAGTATGACCAAATTGTTCTTACCAAATTGTATATTTCGTGCAGCAACCTTGATGCACAAATATGAAACGTCATTCTCTACAATATTCATGTTACCACGATGATATGCAATATTTTTTTTCCTTCATGTCCTAAATACGTTATGCTCATAAACTTTATTAATATGAATGTATTGCTAAACACTAAACATCTGTTTAATTGCTTTCACAATTAAACTATTAGTAAATCCATGTCATTTCTACCAGTCATTCAAGTGATCTTTTAAAATAATAATGTTTTTTTTCTTCAAAAACGTTCATCTCACCATCATAGAAATTGTAAACGTCTTTTCATTGTAATTTACTTTCAAGAAACCTAATTGTAATTCAATAAGAAAAGTAAAACGTTGTATACAAAGTGAAATCAATGCAATTATCATTCGTATTACGGACATGCCAATATGGCAATCCGATTAAAAGAGAAAGTGAGGTCCACACTATTTAGTATAACATTTGCGTGCTGCATGTTAATATGCAACTTCATAATTAAATGTAAGACCGCTGTCTTTTTTTATAAACATGTTTAGTGGTTTTATGGTTGTGTTCTGTTGAAATAAGTCTCGTAGCCTTTATTCAGCTGTGCTTCAAGAGGATGTATTTATGTAAATTATTCAATGAAATTGCAAGTGCTCATTGATATGCTTTGACTAATACGTATCATGGGTGTATTGAGAATTCTTTTAGAGAAATTCTGGATTATATCAGAGTGATACGTGACGACTAGTATATCAGCACATTCCAGACTATGGACATATCAGCATATTAAAAAATGGAATTTATTCTTAACACCACCTGAATTCGTTCGGAACACTCTATTTTTGGACTTTATAAATAACATTCAGTATTATTTGGGATTTAGTTCAGAATAGTGTAAGTTTATTGTATATTTTCCCAACGTATTCTAGAGAAATACATTATTTGTTGAATTATACTAAAAGGTTATAGCTTTCCCCTTCTTATGGTACATAGTATGAGACCATAGAATTGTAAAATAGTAACATATTAGGAGTATTATGTTTAATATTATTCTTATTAAAACAATTATATGGCATGTAATCATGTTTTTGATTTATTATGATATTGTAGCAAGCTAGAAAACTTAGCATACATAGCTTGCCTTTATGTTCTATAAAGCTTTACTTTTAGTACTGAAAACATATATCAAGATATGTACTGCTATTAACGTATTACAAAATTAATGTTCCTGCTAGTTTACGGATGTGCAGATCAATGTTGTTAGAAAAATGCATATTACTTAGAAAACTAATAATATGAACTATAAGCACGAGGAAAAGATATATATGGTAAGTTTATTGCAGATAGTTACTATTGTCGGTACACCCAGAGACAAGCCGTACGTTGAAAACGGCATTAACATGCCATGATCGATACCTCTCGTGAGAAAAAAGTTCAATCACAGCATTCCCCTTTATTAATTTACCGATTCAACAAATATAATATCTCCATAACACATACGTTATTACACCCGTACACATACGTGCACATATACATTAGTCCTATAAATTAACAATCAAACCTTTTAAGTGTACAATTATGTTAGGTTAGTCTGAAAGGGTAGGGTGATGCTAACATTCAATCACAAGAATAGAAACCAGTGAAGTCACATTACACATGGTTAGTACTGCTGCCATCATAAACAAAGATAAGATATATGGCATGTACAAACACAACTTTATATATTTACCCATTCACGAAATATCGATTTACATTTCAAGTGTTTGACAAAATCTTAAGTAACATTTCTACTGACAAATGAAACATTTTTTTAGTTTGCTAAATCGAGTACAGGTGCCTATTTTATTTCAATCTATCCGATGTTTTGACTGATTGTGCAACAGAGTTAATAGACATTATGGGAGAAATTGAGACAGGGAATCACATATTAGTACTTTTAAAAATATCACGGAAATTAGTGTTTTATGGGATATTTTCCACAATAAATTCAAAGACACGCATTTCATTTAAAAATCATGCCGAGATAATAATTGCACGTTTTTTTAGTAAAATACCACAAAAGTGACTTTGAGTCTACTAAAACCGTTCTTTCAAAAACGAAGCTGTAAAGTTATTACATAATATTACATCGAAACATTCCGGGATGTATTTTGCAATAAGACTGATAAAATTTCCATTAATCACAAATTAATCGATTGTTTGGACGTTAGTTTTATTAATTACAAAGGGACTAAGTGTTACACGCAGAAAATATTATTTTTTCATTATGTGAATAACACCTAAAGCCGATAAGAAGCTAAGGCGGTATAAAATATTGGTTTGCCGATGAAGTCTCTATTAACCGAAACATGAAATGCAGTGCTAAGGCGCAGAACAAAAATACGGTTTGATCTTTTTTATATATGAATAGAAACTAAATCGGTTCCGAATCTAAGGAGAAATTAAATAGTTATGAGTATCGAAATCAGTTACTGTAAGTGACGGACTTTTTTTTTAGGAAGTGTGTCAAAAGAACGCCTAAGTTATTCTGCCTGCCATTGCAGTGTCAACAATCTAATAATAGATTGCGAATTAGCAATCATGTTTTGTGTACTGTAACATTTTGCTTGTCACTCTAAATACTGAACTGTAACATCCCGTTCTAAAACTGATTTTTTTCTTCTCATGTAGACATTTAGACTTATACACAATCACACAGGCAAATCTTTAGAGACGAGATAGATTATTTGAGTGGCCGCTTTTCACTTAGGGAATTGTGGGGTTTGATAAACTGAAGATTTCAATATTTCTGGTAAAGTTATAATTATATGTGTCTTTGTTTTGGAAAATCGGATAGGGATTCTTCTCGTGGCATATGTAAAATCGTGATTCCGTGTAAGTTTCAAAACTTAAGTCACATAGCTTTAAATTACTTGTAAATATTTCAATTTAAGAAAATGATACGTACAAAACGTTATTATCACAAACTGAACTAGAAATAGGTGTGTGACAGTTGTTGTTGGATAAATCCAGCAAACTACACAACACCTGCATTGTTTCGAACTTTTGTCTTTGATCACCTTTGTAGCAGTAGAAGTGTCATGAGCAGTATGGGAGATATCCAATAAGTTCTTTTAGAAATTCATTTACACCATTTCACAAATGAAACTAGAATACACGGTGTTAAATCAGGTTTCGATATGCAACATGGTCAACGGTCAAGTTGAAATGACAAGTGAATGAGACAATGTTGACGAGCAGTGTGATTTTCTGGACTATGTATGTATCCCTACAGACGTACCTTGTATATTGATGGAATTTGCTGTCTTTCCTCCTCAGACATTTTTCTGCTGGTGGATTTGATATTAAAGAGTCGGCAACGCCAAGAATGTGTTAAAGAGACACCGTCATACGTATAATTCAGTCAGGTATTTCTAACTGTCTGGCTAACACTTGCACAGGGAATATATCTCTTAGACGCTTAAAAAAGATTGCGTAAGGAGCATTGATACAGGTGTAAGAATGCGATTTTGCTTTCTTGAAATAGATTTTGTGTAATGTAAATGATACTGGCTCTACAAATATACTTCTAGCTTATAAACAAAACTGAATATCTCCTTCGTCTTCACCTAAGATGGGATAGACGATGACCCGATTTGTTTGACTCATGCCAGACAAGATCTGGTACACAGTTTGTTTTAGATTTAGCCAATGGCTAGATGTGTTTTTAACCGTACAATTTTGTGCGGCTCCATGGTGGTCGTCAGAACGTGTTGAACATTTCCATACTGTAGACCATCGTTCAGCACGTTAAAAAGTTTAACATTTTGTCCGCTCGATAATTCAGTGTTAATCCTTTGACTTTGCGGCTGGTATGCATTTATAACGGTCTGTCTCGATATTGTTAGCCGTAACGCAATAACTAGCTTTTGGACTGTTCGTAAATAGTTGCCATTAAAGCCTTGATGAGGCTTATCACATCAATGAATGTAGATGGAACTGTGAGAGTCAAAGTACATGACAGGTTTAAGCGAGCATTGTTTGTCACGTAGGCAAAAGTATGTCTTTTCCAGATTCGTCAGAACGTGAATACCATGTAATTGTACATTATTACCGAGAACATGTGGGGTCCACCAGTTCACAGTAAAAGTATAGATCTGCAAGTACTCTATCTTGGATAAGCACGGACATTATGCTTTGGCAAAGACCATTTTCCTTTATTTTATTTTATTTCAGGCGCTCTAAAGTGGTGTTTCTGTAGTTTTCTTTGAATGTTTCTTGGTCATCTGGAGTCTGTCACCAGGAGTGATAGCTTTGGTTTCTTGCTTTACTTTTGGGAGTTGTCATCTTTTGGAATCAGTTCCGTGTTTGCCAAGTGGTAGATTTCGTTAACGTTTCAAAATATGTATCCCAAGTCCAAAGCACGAAACAATTTCATGTCGATCCACGTTCCAGTCAAAGCACTATCTTTCCCAGATCGTTGAAAATGGTTTAGTGACAGTGGTGATCTTGCTTGTAGGTTAGGGGCATGTACAGCGGAAAATAATCATAAGTTTCCATTAGCAATGGCGTGATACGACGGGATAATTCATGTCGGTTGAAGGTGAAGACTTTGCATCGTGCTCAAGCCTTCGAATGATTTGCGCGTCGATTTGTTGTGTCAACATTAATTTGCTTGTGTCCTGTTGGACATCAAAAATATTTGCATATCCAAGGATATAAGGAGCCCACACATAATGTAACCATTCTAGTGTTTTGGCAGGGTATCGACATCAAATGAGCAGACAAGTTTGCGAATGATGGACGATGTGTTCTCAGGCATAACTTTGTTGCGGCATACTAACGTTGAATGTCCTCTTGGCTTCAAGTCTCGTAAGTAGGGTCCAAAATCGTGAAAGGTGTAGGTCCTTTAAAAGATATGTTCACGTCCTCCACAAATCCTGCTAAACTGAGAACAATGATAAAGGTTATTGAATGGACGTCTTGCAAGCCCTTGGAATGACGCAGAAATTATAAATAGTAACGCCGATCTCTTGCATCTCTATCATTCATTCAAAATAGAATGATGCAATTCCCTTGTGTCATTTTCATCATTTAATCTCTCAAGTCTTCCCCATTCTTAGGGTTGTATTTGTGTGATGTAACACTGATGTTCAAAGTCTACGATTTCGTGACAAAACAGCATCTTTTTCATTCATGTGTGTAATTGCATGTATTGTGCGTATGAGAGTATCAACAGTTAGAGTACAATCGCAACAATTGGCAAGCACTTTACTGCTCTTAACCTCGTGTGATTCAATGTTGCTAGTAGAACGTATGACTGACACATGTTCGCATGCAAGAAGTGCATTGAACTCGTACGTTTCCTTCGAGAATGTAGAGTTTAGACGCTAAACAACCCCGGGATCTCCCCGCAATGAATGTGTTGCTCTCGACTGGTGAAGCACTGGTCATAATTCTCACAATAATGATCGATATCCTCGAAATCCGAAATGGCATTGAAATGTTCTTGTTGACGACACAAGTGGATGTCTTTATTTTCATTCTTTGAAATCGGTCCCTATTTACATCAGAAATTCATGAACCAAATGAGGATACACCTTTTGCCCGTAGCATGGAGCCAAGACGTCTTGAACTTTTTGCATCTCGTGAGAGCCATAAGCAGGCTCGTTGGATGTGACTGCGCTTGAACATGAGTTCTGCATTATTGTTGTATGGGTTGGTCAAATTGTCGAATGCCTTAGCAGGTTCGTTTCCATTTTGCAGTTTCGCTTCTGTCGGCACACTTTCGCAAAGTCTAAACACGCGTGTCTTACAGTAGTTGAGTTGGACCATGCTTTTTTGGGGGTCATCCTCCAGCAACACATTTGTTGCGTTGTTCGTTCCCTTTCGGAGGGACCTGTAGGTCATATACAATGTAGGTTTTCCGTCAGTGATGTAAAACTGTGTCGTTGGATTATTGTAGATATTGAACTTTGTCAATGCCTTTGTAAGGTGTTAAATCTACCTGAGTGACAAGCTTGAACCGAACGAAAGACTTCAAGCTGCTATAACGAATGGAGAATCTTAAACGAACGTTTTCTTTGGTACGGGGGCGAGTAAATATTCTTGTGAAAAAAAAATCCGCTATATCCAACTTAAAACGATCCTCGTCTACAAGCATGCCCATTGTTGTTCCCGTTGCTTTCAGGCCATCACTCGTCGTATCCGACACAGGAGCACCTCAATCATTTACCGTTCAAGTTTTAGCCATAAGCAAATTATGTTGCATTTACTCACTGCGAACGAATACTGTAACTTGTATGTATTGCATGTGACGTCATGCATTGCTGTCGTCTTATTGGAAGAGAGGTTCTGATTTCTGAGTAACGTGATTTTCGGTTGGTGAGACAGTTCAAATTCCTCTCCATCATGCCTTATGCGGCCAGCCAAACTGTATAATGTGGCCGGCAAACTGTTACAAGGTGCCATGAGAGATAACCAAGGTGAGCCACTGAAAATGCCCTCATGCGGACAAAATATTATACATTCATATGAATCACTATTCAGAAATATTCAAGAAGAGAACAATATCTTAACTATAAAAAAATAAAGTTTGTTATTATTATTATTATTTTATTTTTGTTGCTGTTGTTTCAAACATTACTAGATTCAGGGTACACTGGTTAGTGTTTTTATAAAAATATATTATAATCATTTTTGTATTCAGATTGCTGATATGCTTTTTGCTTTCATTCAGTCAAACACTTGTTCCAATTGATGCTACTAAATATAAATGTTATATGTCGGACCGACCTTCGTACATATTTTTATTCAAGGTACATATATGGATTAGACACTGTTGTAGGAACAGCGACGAGACAGTTTGAGCCAATTACAAACTTCATCTCTGTATTCCATGTACCATCAAACTGCATCACGTACTGATTACTCATTACGCCCATTAATGATTTATTAGATTGTGAAATAGCCCAATATACTTATCCTCTTCGTGTCATGGGAATGGCGTAACATGATTTATGACATACATATACAATGATTTATTCATCATAGAAGGTTTAATACCTGCATATAAGCATACAATAGTACTTAGTGCATGTGCTGTTAGAAGAATTTTAGTCCTCTGATAAACGTGAACTTTGAACCAACAAAATAATACAAAGGAGATGAGGGACACGGAAACACACACTTATATATATATATATATATATATATATATATATATATATATATATATATATATATATATATATATATATATTATTATGAATTTGGTTACAATTTAAGGACTTCTATTAGGTTACTTGTTTATTGTTTCAGGAGCCGTTACCATGGGACAAGCTGCCAGCTTCTCGATAGTAAAGAAAAAGGCAAAAGAGAACAATTCTGATAGAGTAGTTCTCAAGAATATTAAACTGAAAGGTGACTCCGTACATGAAGCTAAAACCAGTGGCGCAAACAACTTGATTGTAAGTAATTTTGACTATAACATTTTCGGGTCTATGTAATGCGTTATTAACCTATAAACCGAAAGTCAAATTGAACTGTAACTTTATTCAAGTATGTATCCATGTTATACGAATACGAATTAATTATACTATATAACATAATAATCTTACGAAACTTCCGTACAATCATGATGCTAAGTGATTATTGATGTTACACCTGCTCATTGGAAATTTGTTTTCCTTATAGACAGAGAAGAAGGGGGATTATTTGGAGAAATTACATTTAAACAGGTATGTTCTTATATACTATTTTTCCTGATTTATCTTGTCACCTCTATGACGAAATGTTAATGCTTGTTAGCACGGCGTGATAATCCTTCTTCAGTTAGCGAGTGTTTTTGTTTCTTTCCTCTTTAGCACAGTCACAGAGTGAATAACGAGCTTCGTACATAGATGAAACTTAGTTGAAATCATACATAGCTTAGCAGTGGTTACAAATATATTTAAGTGGAAAATAAGTAGTGGGCAGTTTAAACATCCATATTGAAGAAAATAAGTGGCTACAGGTTTATTTGCTGACAAACCATACGTTACCCAGGCAATCGCATAACGACTGAAATCGTGACCAAACAAATATTGTGACGATGCCTGAATGGTGTACGTTGTTATGTCTTCTAAGAAACTACATTTGATGACCCGAAGTTACTAAAATAGATTCTCACTTTGGCACAGATGCACGTCATGTTTCACGAATATAGTTCATGCAAAACGTTACAAAATTGTATTTGTGGAATTGTTTGAAACAGATTTCGTCTTTTCAGGAAAAATTTCATTGTAGTTTGGTTTGAGCCAATTTGTTTTAAGGTGCATACCATTAGTCGGTGCACAAAAAAAGTCCTACAATGTAGGTAAGATATTTCATATTCTAGCTGTGTCCTATTTACATATGTTACGTTTCTCAGTAATTTCTAATGCAAACGATTATATTAATTTGATTACCCTGCCTTTCTATGTAAAAGAGCATTTATTGATAACCGTAGAGGTACCTAATCCAAAAGAAAATTACAAAACAGCTTCGTCTCGACTCCGAACAAATTCAATATCTAAAACCATTGTTCTAGCAGGAAATTTTAAGTACGTTATTTCGTTTATTGCTGATGAGAATATATCATTTATAGGAAACAATTAGATCGCCCGACTACTACTAGGTCGGTTACATAGTATTGATCATTCAAATGACTTCTTTCTTTAAACACAATAATATGCCCACTTATATGCATTTCTGCCTCTCAGAATTGTTTAGAAGAATGCTCGATATGTTTAAAGAATTTACGCTGGGATAATCACAGAACAAAGACTATTAATTTACTATTAGCATGGTTTATTGAACTCGCTCATCCAAATGTTAGGACAGACAATGACTTTGTGTACTGTGTGAAAACGCTTGCGAGTCAGTCCGTCCAAAACAATGGATTGAACCAAATATTGTACACTACAAAGTTGATAGCATATTTTTTATATACACATAAGAGTGAGATTTATAAACTTATAGCCTGAATTATATCTAAATTTTTGCTTCCTATATTTTCAGTTGTGAAATATAAGTTCTGTTATTTTACATTTGAAATACCGATATTTCTAAACATGTCATTAGACGCTTGAATGCTTGCGGAACACGAGAGTATGCCTGCTGCAATAAAATATAATACTTTGTGAGACAAAGCAAACACAAATATGATATTTGTTCCTTTTGTGTTAGTTAGTTTACAGGTAGGAGATCTGTGTGATGGGAACATAATTAGTTTACAGGTAGGAGATCTGTGTGATGGGAACATAATTAGTTTACAGGTAGGAGATCTGTATGATGGGAACATAATTAGTTTACAGGTAGGAGATCTGTATGATGGGAACATAATTAGTTTACAGGTAGGAGATCTGTGTGATGGGAACACAATTAGTTTTATATTGCACAACACATGTTTTAAATGTTTTCGATGTTTATAACTTGTGTATATTTTTAAATTGTTTGCAGCTCAAGCTATGCGCAAAACGATGATGAAAGACAATACATGGAAAGTTACGAAAAGAAAATAAAATGCATGGAGACAGAAGTAAAACACTTAAAAGCAGAAAATGAAAGAATGACGGCAAGGTAATCATTTTAATAACTTATCTGTAATACATTACAATCAGTCCTTTCAGTAAATTACAATTCAATTACTACTTAGCGGTAGTGCAATTATTACAGCTAAACTTAAATAAGGTATGCTAATCAGTTCTTCCGTATTTCAGTTCCACTATACAATCAGCTGGATCGCGAACATTGAGAAAAGATTACAAAAAAAGAATAAAATCATTGGAGAAAGAGGTTCAACATCTGACAGAAGAAAAACACAATCTAGTCACAAGGTAAAACATCAACGCTGAGAGTGTTTAGTCTAAAGCTTGCATCCATAGTCATATGACTGTCTATGTATGTTTCTCTTGCAAGTCATGTCTTTATTCGGTAAAGCATGTTATTCTATGCAGCGCGGATGATTATGTGTAATGGGCTAATTGGTGAGGCAAGGTAAAAGTGAGGCTCCTGATACAGAGCAAACATTGTCTAATGAACGAGCTATGATATGCCCCATATATTGTTTTGGAGTTTAACGACATGTGTCAGTGGATAATAAGCTATGCATTGGGGTCCTTATGACTGTGAATGATGAGCCCTGGTAATCCTCGGTAAGACCCATAGACCAACGGCTGGTTTCGGGCAAACTTTCTAAAATACGAATATTGGTCGAGCCTGAGATTCGAAACTACGCGGACAGAGGTTAGATGAACATTATCGGTAAAGACGAACGCTTTAAACTAATACGCCACCCTGGGTAAAGCCATGTTATTTCCCCTTTTGTTAATTTATACTATATTAATTTTTGGCTATATATTCTTCTTTTGTTCTTGCTTCAACCACAAATCATATATTTGGTACTTTATCGATAAACGATGTCATGTTATGTAAAAGAGTAAACTATATGCATCAGAGAACCTTAGCTTACTCAAAAAACAAAACTCAACGTAATCATTCGTAGCTCACTGCAACAATGATCGTAACCTGTGAAGCTTAGTTATTTTGTTCCATAGTCGCTTGTATGTATTTGCTGCTCAGTTGATGGAGTTATACTATTACTTATACATGGTTTTCATATATTGCTCCCTTCCACTGAAACTATAGCTTTATCCGAAATGGGAGTCAAACATTCTTATCAAATGGTTATCATTGTCTTACTGCTATGCGTATGTATGCCTGTCTGAATAAAATTAGCAAACTATTAGCTATGTTTTTATATGATTTTGTTTAATTTTTTATATAACAAAACAAAATACAATTGCTTTCACTATAAATAATTCATTTCGACTTGGTTGCATAATTTAAAATGAATGTCTTGCATTATTATATGTGCTTTCATTGCTTTTTTATACATGATTTTACTGTTGTTTTTTCTTTTGTTTTGCCTGTTTTGTGTCCTATCATCTGTGGTAAAACAAACCAACACGTGTAAAGAATGGTCTTATCTAGAGCTACAATATGTTTTTAAAATATGTTTTCTTTCATCTTTATACTGCAAAGCTTCGTCTTGTGTTCATAACGTGTTAACGTGTTTTATAGATTATGCATTGTGTACGTTGAAAGAAGTGATACTACAAATGAGCTTTGGTCACTGATTACTCTTTGGCAATTTTTGATGATACAAGCTGTTTCGTATCAACACTGTCTCATCTAATGACACGTGAAACTTGCTAAAATGGGGTACCTGAAAATTATTTCATGAACTCATAAGCCCTAAACACTTAGGGACTCATTCCGAGCACTAGAATTGTTCTAGGTTAAAATGAACTCCATTATTTGCGTCTTACCCGTTTTGAACAAATGTTTTAACTTTTCTAGAATAATCGATATTTAATCCTAGATAGTATAATGCATTATATTTCAATCTGTTATTCTACTTAGTTACATTTTACATTGTTGAATACTGATAAATTAAATATATATTAAGTAGTAAATATATATATATATATATATATATATATATATATATATATATATAGGAAGAGTTGGATATTATCACTGTCATCTTCTTTTTATCATAATGCCGTTTGAAATTATAACTTTGTGCCTGCCGTTCATAATATGTAAGTAATATATATATCAGCGTTGATGCATGTATTGGAATCCTTCCTCTTGAATACCTATTTATGTTATTCAAATCGTTATTACTGTTTTTATTTACTTTTGTACTAAAGGTTAAGTGAGATTGGTGCTGTTCAACTCACATACAACAACCCAAATATCGCAGATCTAAGTGATACTAACAGACCTGTCAAACTGGTAGAGCAAATGTCAGAGCTCTACGACAATGAGTGGACTGATGCCTACGAATACCTTACCCAGATTGAAGGGTTGCAGGATGAAGTGACAGTGAGGCAATTATTGAATATATTACACGTGAGTAAACGAGGTTTTAAGTGCATTCATTCACCGACCCTCAAAATCACTTATCCGTTATGAAACTATATAGCGGGCGAAAAGTTCATTCATTACCAAGCATTATACCAAATAATGTGAAGAGAAGTTTGAAAGAAATGTCTAATATATATTGGAGTATAATATACAAACCACATAAACGCTAAACTGTTCGACACGCGGCCCCGCTTGGATCTTGATTTGTATTTCTATGTCTGCTCCTCCGAAAGCGGACGGAACTTTATCGCTCG
>JARLTB010000108.1:14182500-14312500 GCA_030141615.1 Unio pictorum
CATATTTAGAATGTCGATAAGTAACAGTTTTATCTATAAGTAAATTTGATGTTTATCTAATGTTTTAGACATAACGAAATAAACCATCGTGTAGAGATGTATTTAGTTATGTGAACATGTTGTTTGAAAAATATGTGAACTTTTATATACTATAGTATAAACCTCGATGTATGCTACAGTTGAAAGTATGTATATCTGCGTACCAGTACATATTATCGCAGTATATGTATTTGCCTTAATTGTATTATCGCTGTAGATGTATTTGCCTTCATTGTCAGTATTTACCTTTAGTAATAACTTTGTATCGAACAGTCACAGAAAAACTAACATACTATCTATTGTAAGCAATGTTTAAAGTCATTTTGCTTAATGTGCATCGTTATATCAGTTTATTGCTGTCGATGTCTCAACTTTCCTGTGCAAACTGCATCACATGATTGATAATCAATTCCGGTTTTATATATGTAGCACTAGTCTTGCCACCGTAACTTAGATAATGTTATTCATAATTACAGACTTATTTTCACAAAGCTTTCCTCTCTTCCATTTAGGATGCAAGAGATCAATTCATTGATCAGCTTGAGCGCAAGGACTGCGGTTCTCTTGATAAATATATTCAGAAATGTACTCATGTATGCTGGTTTATGTGCATAAAGGACCCTCAGATGTATTTGGATTTTGGCCAAAACCAAACAAATGGTGCACCTGATGCTGCAGCAAACGATTGTCATGTATATTTTGACACAACACAATTTGTTAGCTATACACGAGCGGGAATGTATTTAGAATATGTTGTGTGGCCTGCAGTATACTTATACAAAAATGGTCCAATCATTAAAAGAGGCGTTGCTCAGGGAAGAAAAGGAATTAATGTCGTAAAGAATGGAGAAAACTCTAAGAATACTTTTAATACAATTAATGTTGATGCAGACTATGGCTATCATGGGGATAATTTCAATAGCGATATTCTAAAAGATGACAATTAATGCATAAGTCATAATTCACCAGGTTCTGATGATATGGCGCAGCAGACAGGTAAGGAAAGCGCTCAGAATATAAAACATGATTCTGGTCAACATGATTACGTATCTGATGCAGAACATTACGACGTTTCTAATGTACATAATGAAGTTACCAAATCAGACGTAAACTATGGTTATGCCAGATTGTAACATGCATCCAACGAGTCAAAGTAAGATGAAAATGTTATATGTCAAGATGGGTTTCATAGAGAATATTTCATTTTGGTAACGATGTTTATTTCGAGAAAGCTGTTATTGCTTGTTCCATAGAACATAAACTATAGGCGGAGACGAATGGCCAATGAAACGGGAATATATAAGACAAAAATAGAAGAATAAATAGACTTGCTGTTTGCAGGTTTTTTAGCATGTTACATACTGTAATTTCTGGAAGACAATTCTCGCATTTATTTAACAAATTGTCAGTCATGAACAAATGATAATAAATACATAATTCATGACACTGAAATTGTGTTAACCCAGCCATTAAATTATTTTCATTTAGATACCAAAAGGTGGAACAATCAACAAAGAGAGAGAGAGAGAGAGAGAGAGAGAGAGAGAGAGAGAGAGAAAGCATTATAATGTCCAATCGCAGATAGTGACGTCATTGACTTTAGCTTTTGCAACCATATAATTATACAAAAGGCTTGATGGGAGGATTTTGTTTTATAATTCAAGTTTCTTAACGAATTATATGATGGAAATAGCTATTACACGTGTGTAGAACGTTTTACAATACGTTCGCCTGTGCGCATGCTTTAATAAAAGACTGCAATATATTTTCCGAGACAGACTGAAATAGTGTCTGAATATATCATATTCACATCCACGATGTTGTGATTTTCCGTCAGTTGCATTATTTATATAATTCTTTAATTTCAAGGATAGCATTTAAAATAGTAATTTAGTTTGCGGAATTAATAACTCATAATTGTTGGCTATTTAATTAAGAGGAGCTTTAGAGAGTAGTCAATAGTGCTTGGCATGTTATTTACGTGTAACAATTTTACACATACAAAATCATATTACGAAATGTTGAATGCATGAAGATCATGTAATGCATTGAGAATATTCAAATAGGAATGAACAGGTTTTTACAATCTACTGCAATGTATCTATTTCGTTTATTAGTATGAGTAACAGAATAGTTTGAATAATGTATATAAAATTGGTAAACTCTATAGAGAACTGGTAAAATGTTAATTTCCCTAAGCATGTATTGAATTAGGTTGTCTTGCTTCTAAGCTCTGACGATTTATTCATCAATATTAAAGGTCAAATAAAGCTACTATTCAATAGTGTTAGCCGAGTAACATATAGACTTAATGATTCGTTGGCAGCATATCTTAATTCTTCAAGAAATACGACAGCATATATAAATGCCTTCATGTAAAACAATGTATCGATGATCGAGGTGCCTTTTGCTCTCTTACACGCCTGAATTTGATTCTACACTCGTAACAAGAAGACGGAATATAGTATACAATACTACAATTTTTTATATTAACTTGTCAAAATAACAAGTTACTAACCAAACGCATATTGATATTGCAGAAGAGTAAATTATTTACAATCATTTGGTCTCTCGGATAAAATGATATAAATACATGTAGTTATCAACATATGTAAATATGGACACAAACAATAATGATATTGGGCTGCATGCAGTATGTCACTTGTCAATGTAACACTATTAGAATTATTCCCTTACATTCCCTCAGATATCAATGGTCTCAATTCAAAACTCCAACAGCCAATGTATAGCAGCGGATTGCTTGGCTGGTTTATATTTAATTGCATAAAGATTAGAGTCTTGTCCGGACCGAACTGGCTTTTCTGGAGGGTCATTCTGAATAAGACACTTGATTCCTATGGTCCCGGACTTGATATAAACTGAATAAAGTCATTCAGCCAACTAACGCGCTCAAATGTTGATATGTATATAGTAAAATACACACGTTAATGAGTTAATTACGCTTTTCTTCACTGAGTAATCTTTGTAGCTAGGAATGTGACTGTCTCACCTATATCAAGTATTGCCATCCTAAAGGCAGCAATCAAAAGTCTTAATTATGCTTCTTCAAAATAGTTAAAGCAGTATCGTTGCAAATAGTTTAGCACTGTGTCAGAGAATGACGGCCATGTAAACGCACCATAAATATACAATACCGATTATTGTTGTAGTTTCATAAACTGGATGATACATTGTTTATTGCTCTGCATGTTACCCGTATAGTTTTAATAACGCAGAGAAAATAATTAAAAAATAACAATATTTTTTTAACAAACCCTTCTTTTGTACCCCTTATCGATCATATAAACAAAAGACACAATGGCTATGACAAAATGCACAACACTTAGTCATTTCGTTCATCGATTTATTATTTCTAACCTGTCTGTCGCCAGGAGGTTCTTTAGGCTGTGACATTATTCACGTTTCAAGCTAAACGGAAACTTTCAATGTAAGCAAGCAAGCGAACAGACTGCTCGCTGTCCTTATCTGGTTTATATATATATATATATATATATATATATATATATATATATATATATATATATATATATATATATATATATAGTCTAATACTTCAAAACAAATTGAACTAATAAAACGGGGAGATAACTTCAAAAGGTACGGAATTTTTGAGATTACTACATCCACCCTTTGCTTGAAAACATAGACCCACTCATGCAAATATAGTGACCGTCTTACTAGGTTGCCATTGTTTTGGACCCCATGACGACAGTTAAGTTGGAATTTATAAGCTGATGAAATGAATGATTAAGTTTTGTGCGTTGCGTAAATGCTTGATTCAGTATGGCTTTGAAATCTGCAGGGGAATACAAGCAAACTGGAACGTATCCAAATACTATAGTATATAAATATCGTCCACTTAAATAATCGAATGTATGTACTCACTAGAAGCTCAAGGAGCATGTGAGACCGTCCATGCATTACTTTTGTGCTTGATATTTGCCTTATCTGTCTGCTCATGCCAAAATATCAGAATGTATAATTATTTCCGTGGTAACACTTGCATCAGTGTAACATCATATTGTCTTGTACAATATAGACGTGTAGTCATATGGTGGATATATTGCATGGAAATCGTTTCCATGTCGTTTTCGTTTCACACGTCATACTTACTTTTGAGGAGTTCATTGTATGCAGAAGCTGACGCATACACGGTTGCAAGTTAACAACTCAAACACCAAACACAACGTCTTACTGCTAATGACATTCATCTACTTAGAATACGCTCATATGGTCATAGAAAAGAACTATTATATTGTTCAAGACAACGTACTGTTTATATTGCTATGCATCGTAATAGCTATATTATGTGTTTAGCTATTGTATATACAATAACGATTGTAAGGGTCATTTGTGACTAATACACAGTGCACGTTTCCCATGATTGTAGTCTGTACTTTAAGAGAATGTAAACATATCGACATAGACATTTCCTCTTTGAATGCGTACCTGAATTATGCTATGTTTGTGATCCTTACAATAGTCGATATACTTGGTTTTTAAATTCAATGTTTTTGTATGTTATTGTACAGACAATTTATATGAATTTGATGGGAAAATACATCTACCTTTGCTATCCTGTTGTGTCTTAGGTGTCTATAAAAGGGTCTGAAGTAAACAGAATTCGTAATTCTTGTTTTAAGTTCATGTCTCGTCAGATATAATTAGGTCGGAATCATTTAAACATTTGCATTAGAATTACAATGTACTTATTGACGTTTGGAAATAAATCAATATTCTGATATCATTGTGAATTCGTTCAAAAACATTCTTGTTTATATTACTCTGGTACACTAATTATGTTTGCAGATTAGCACCTTCCAGACTATTGGATCAGCACCATATTCAAAGATTGGCATTCATTTGGAATACTACTAAAATTCATTCGGGACAATCTACTTTTGGACTTGGTATGCGACTTTAGACTGGTTGGAATTTAAATTAAGTAATGTAGGGTCTGTTAAAAGTTTCACTGTGTATTAAATCAATTATGTGTTAAATTCTAATAAACTTACTTGATTTGGCTTATTTCCGGTATTTAGTCTTAGACCACTGAGTCGTGGCAAGTCCAAAACTAGTATTTTGTTTTGTGTGCAACTATTAATATTGGTATTGTTATGAGAATCAATCTTCTTGTACAGTATTTAAGAAAGTGTTTATGGTGGATAGTTTTGTGTAGAAAACTGGTTAAAACAGAATAGGATAGTTAGCTGATGATTATGTATGATAAAGCTTGCTGTATTGATAACATTGTCAATATCTGTCAATATATGTCACATACATGTACACACACGCGCACATGTACACACACGTACACGCACACACACGCACACACACACACGTGCACACACACGCGCACATACCCACAGATACGCACACACATATATGCATACACACACATATACATACACATATATAACGAGAGAGAGAGAGAGAGAGAGAGAGAGAGAGAGAGAGAGAGATTGGTAGAATTCATATTCGTAGCGTTTCATACTTAGGTTATTAGCCTGCTGTTTGTGCATTATGCCGTGTTGTCCCTTATTTGTTAGTTTGATATAGATGTTCATTAATCATCATTCCTTTTTTCCATTTGATATTATTTGCCATGTCATAAGACAGCCTTATAAGACCGATGGTACCAATTCAGTTCCTATAGAAAACCTATGCAAACACCATTGTATTTAAAATTCAATAACTTAAATCTTTTGAGTTTTCATGATAAAACCTATATTTGTTAGTATAGATGAAACCTGGATATCAGCTTTGGTGTAGAGAAAAGGATATAAGCCGCTGAATTTTCTGGACTAGTATGTCTTTGAAAGATAGGCTTTCAATTCCGCATCAAAGAGTCAGGTGCTAAATTTAGCAATCAAGTGTTCCAAACTCGAGACTGTTATAGAACTGGAATTCCACCTACAACTAGTATAGGCTTTAAAAAGATTCTTACACTTATTAACCGCCGCTGGTCAGCTAAACCTATATATACTTTATGTTCTGCTCACCCATTTCCAGGCTGGTTAGCTTTTTTCCGTATCACTAGCACCATGTGTCATACAATATAGTATACGGCACACGGTCTTTAACACGTATTGCACAGACACATAGTACTACATGCAGTGGTATAGGGTTATATACCTGGCAACATACCAGGAAGAAATCTGAAGTGTAGCCTGACTATTTAAAGTCTAATTCTGATCAGATAAGGGCACATATGCGTGTACAAAGTAACACGAAGAACGTTAGGCAGCCATACAAGGTAAGACCACTTAGGTATAGTTCGTAAGAGAGATACATGTTTAACTCATATTTGAAACAAGAAAATGAACCGTGTTTGACTGTTCATTATGTGCTGTTATATCGTTATTGCCTTGATTTAGTGCATTTGGTTTGGAAACACTCTCGATAAATGATCAATAAACATCTAAATGATATACAATACACCTACATGTGACATAAAATGAAGAAATGTCCTAGTGTCTGTATGTGTATGTGTACGTGTATGTGTATATTTATGTGTATTCTTCTTGGTTTACCTGTGTGTGGTTGAGAAGAGATTAATTTACAGCATGACCTTCACCAGCATACTGTGGCAAAGACGTTGTTGTTGTTGTAGGGTTTAACACCATTTCTTAGCACAAGATGGGCTATACATGGTGGCCAGTATTAATGGTGGAGGAAGAAACCAGGAAAACCTCAGAAAAAAACACCGACCCACGAGAAGCTACCGGCAAGCTTTCTCACATACCCACATTAGCCGAGCTCGAGACTCGAACCCACGCAGACAGAGGTGAGATGGCAGTGATCCATAACGGTGAGCGCTTTAGACCACTCGACCACTCAGGGCCCCTCATACTGAAACATGAAAACCGCGTGGGATATTTCGGATTCACAACAGAAAACTTTTGACAATTATATAAATACAATGTTTAGTAATGAATGACTTGAGTGAGCAAAAAATTATAAATACGTACAAATATATTTAATCCAAATATTGGATTATTAATAAAATAACGTAATAATGTAATAAAGAAACAAACAAACAATTTATTCTACAAAAGACAAACACAAAACGTGAATGCTTCACAGCGACTAAACAATGGAAAGATAGACATAGTTTACTCAGATAGCAAACACTGTAGAATTTTACTCGTGTAGCAAAATAAATTCACTCATAGTGAATTTGTGCAAATGAAAAAGGACATATATGCAACATATATTTACAGTCCCCAAAGATACATTGGGTTTTACGAACCCCAAAATCAGAGCTCTACAGCTGCTACCATTCCTGTGGTTGGCTTTACAGCTTGCACCACTTAGACCTAGATTCCTCCGATACTTGGAACTCTCGGGTCACTCTAGTCACTCTGGACAACACCGGACAACATCGGACACTCTAGGTAATAAAATATCCAGGTACTGGACATCTCTACAGCTGGGACACTCTAGACACTGCACATCGGACAACACCGGAGACATTGGACGCTTGCATTCCAGATAATGGACAGCTCTACAGGTGGGACACTCCAAATACTGGATATTCCAGACACCCGACATCACCGGACTACATCAAACATTCTGGACATTTCCATACACTGGGTACTCCAGATACTGGACAGCTCTATAGCTGAAGATGTGCTACTCCTTATAGTAGATCGCCGACTGACAAGACTTTCTGTAATGTAAAGAACTTTACATGCGGTGAGGTATTTATACAAAGGTATTGTCTGTGCATCGGAGGCATTCGGTTCGTCTCATGAAAAGCACTTTTCATGTGCAGCATAGGATGAATCGAACTCACTACGACACAATATACATGAATCACCCTCGGGCATTGTTGTATGCCAAAAATGAAACTCTAATACACAAATTTAATACATAAATAAAAAAGCGTTTATACAATTCCTTACACACACATTTAAACTTTCGCTCACATTCCCCCGCCCCGCTTGTGATGTGAGAGTATGTAGTAATATTTTATTGGTTCATTACGTTGATTATTTCTAGTTCGTTACATATTACATATTTTCTAAACGATGAACCAATTCGTAATGTCTACGAAAGCTAATGCAAACTTTTATCAGTAAATTTGGTAATTCCTTTTTATTGACTTACGAAAACAGCCTCGAAACCAGTCATATCCGGTACTACGATACACAGAGTTAATACTTATTTCAGTTATATTTCCCGCGAAGCTGTCTTATTTTTGGGTCACTTTTAATGCGTATAAATCACACACACACACACACACACACACACACACACACACACGTCCGGCATGCTGGAAACATTTAAAGTGTCATTTTTTAAAAGTTAATGTAAGGCATATGCTTCTCTACCCCTTCCCCCTCCTCCACCCCCCGCCTTCTCTCTCTCTCTCTCTCTCACTGAACTCCTACATTATCTAGCTGAATTTGAAGATAATGTTGTGAATACGTTAACACTTTAGAACTGTCAACATAACATTTTGTTCTTAGTGTTTCGGGGGTCGTTTGCGGGGTTCCCCATAAGACAGTGTTCCTGACGCAATAAAAAATTAATACTATATGATGACATATAAAGATGGATTAAGGCGCGGATTACAGATCATGAAACGTGCGATACGCTTAACATTGCCTGTGTAAATTCAATACTAATACTAGATATTTCATGTAAAGGCCAGATCTCATTAACGACTCGATTGTTCAAAGATGTTAGCCAGTGGTGCCTTGGCGATTTCACTATGGATAATTTGGATGAGTTACAGGAGAAGATAACCATCTTCAATACAAAGGTCGTAAATGGCGTATTTTCTCCAATCATTCTTAGTGTTGCGTTCTAGGGATAGTAAAAAAGAACAACTTGAAGGACGAATACTTGAAATTACATTAGAGATCCTTTATCATAAGGCTGATGCATGAAACTATTTTGACAACACTTCAATAAAGGGAAGAAGTTACATCGTATATCATCGTGCATCATCGTCGAAGTATGATATATTTATTTTAATTCTTTTCGTTATCCAGATTGTATATGCTTTGATCAACTGTATACTTATTTTACCCAGTACAGACCGCGCCATTGACCTAGTGGTTTAAGCGTCCGTCTCGGATGCGGGAGGTCGTGGGTTCGAACACCTGCCGAGTCAAACCAAACACTTATAAAAATGGCACCAACAGTTGCCTTGCTAGGCGCTCAGCATTAAGAGATTTGTAGTAGGACTGGTAGGCCTGATGTCAGGATAATGTAACTGTGTGGGATAATGTGAATGTGTGGGACATCATGCTACGTGTCTGCAGCATGTGATGACCCAGTGCAAGACATCACTATAAACTGCCACATGGCAGACATCATAGCGGTATGACTGAAGACTTCTTAAAGCTACTTTAATAATCCAAATCACACACACACACACACACACACACACACACACACACACACACACATTGTACTCAGTTATTACAAAATATACTTATCTTGTTCTCCTCGACTTGTCTTGAAAATGCAACACCAAATTCAAACGATAGAGATGGGCCAAAGACGATCCATGATGTTTATTAATCCTCAGTATAAAAGAGGTCCATACACTGTCGGCATCCTTATTTGATTTACTGGGAGTTCAAGCAAACAATAACATAATTAATTTTCTCAAATAAATGAGCTACAAGAGGGTTCCAAAGAAGCTACAGAGTTTGTTAAAACAAAATCATTATACTGAAGTTCTACTATGCCCTTACACTAGCTTCATCCATGATAAGCAGGTAGTCAAGTTTGACGTTATGTCATTTAACGCATTACGGAGCAGCACAAAAATCCAGCTTATTTTGAGTCTTGTAAATTGTGAATATGACAACGACATACCACTATAGTCAAACCTTACAGATATCATGGTGAAGTATGAGCCATCATAATTGTTGTTGAATCTACACATGAATTACTAAGCGCTGCTTCTCGATCCATTAGTCACCAATTAACAGGTGCCTATGTTTCCATATTATATGCTTCAAAGACTGCATCGGGTGTACAGATAAGTAAAAGTAGGTCTCTTAGCACCATCGGGTACGAATAGAATATTCATCTCAGAGGCTGTGGGTAGCTGGGCTTTCGCAGAAGATCTCAGATTCCAATTTCATCTCATACGAAACAACACAGAACTGTAAAGTCAACGTTTGAACTTCCTCCTGAGTATGCGTGTAGTAACAAAGTTACAGTACAGATACGTGATTATGTATGAAAAATACGTTAGTTGTATATTCATATATAGTTATAATTTAGGACTGTGAAGAAAGAGTTTATTATCTTAGCTGTTAAGAATAATAAGGTTGACTATTATTATTATTATTATTATTATTATTATTATTATTAATCGTAGTAGTAGTAGTAGTAACATTGTTGTTGTTGTTTCTATTGTTTCAAACGCTGACAATTAGATTCAAGTCATAGTGTTAAATATTTGTTTGTAAATATATCAAGATTTATTCATAATATAGATTGGTATTAATCCATTCATGCAGTCAAACACTTGTACTAACTAATGTTACTATATAGAACAGTAATATGTCATGCAGACTTTTGTACATAATTTAGTCACAGCACGATTATGAATTGGACATAGTCGCAGTATAAATGAAAGTGCGACTGGAACCAATTGGATAATTCGTGGCTTTTTGCACAATGTGCTATTTACTCTGTACGCCCATATAACATATTGAGATGTGAAATAGTCATATACACTTATCTCGAATCTCGTGCTTAGATCTCCACATAATCTAGGAATGTCACGATTTATTGCTATCATCTGTCATACTGTAATCTTTTTTTCATAGAGTTTTTTTCTACCTGCATTTAACTATATCACGTATTTAAATGCGTGTTTTATCTTAGAAACGTTTGTCTTCTGTAAAGTCCTGACGATTGAAGTCAATTTATGTCTGTAATAAATGTGCTTTAAATGAATATTCACTCTTAATACAGCAGTAGTGATGTTGTAACACTAATATGCATAACTACAGTTTGTATTCAGTGAACAACCGCACAACCGCATGCACATGACACACACATATATATATATATATATATATATATATATATATATATATATATATATATCAATGTTGTTATTATGTTACTTATTTTAGAATTTTAGAATCCATTGCTATGGGTCAAAATGGCAGCTTCAAGATATTAGGGAAGTCATCGAAAACAGAGACATGCTCAGATGGAGTAGATCTCACGAGAATCACATTCACAAGTGACCATGCAGATGAAACCAAAGCCAATGACCCATGCAACTCCATTGTAAGTAATTGGTAATACAATTTGTTCTTGACATTGCAATGAATGCTATATAGACAAATCCGTTGTTACAACATATACCCAAGTTATACGTTTATAAGACACAAATCAATTCTACCATGTCCAATAAATTATTTTCGGAAACTTCAAAAGAATATTTTGGTAAGTGAATAATGATATTACACCTGATTGTTGTATTTTGTATTACAGTCCCAGAAACACTGGAGTTCTTTGGAGAAATCGAATAAATACAGGTACATTCTTCACTATTCTCCGTTCCTATTTCGCTAGTCATATTGATGACAAAAATGCGTGTTAATGTTTCTTAAGTGCGGGAGTGTGTTTTCGTTCCTCCTCAGTTCTGACATTTTGTTTATGATTGCTGTAAAATCGATGGGGCACTATATCATACCTTGAATAAATAGATTTGAAGACCTACATAGCCAAGTACTTATCTCATATTTGTTTAGTTAGTGGATAAGAAGCGGCAAGTTTCAACAATCGTACTGAAGATGATAGATAACTGTACGTGTGGTCGGCTTATTTACTGACAAAACATACATTACACAGGGAATCGCATAACACCTGAAATCTCGACAAAATAGATATGTTGATGATGACTGTAAGGTATACATTGTTCTTTACCTTAATTCAGTTGATCTCTTTTTTGGATTTATATTAAATATTATAAATCGATCCAATGCAAAGCTTGTCATTTAACTATAGTAGTCACAATTCTCAACCTTACATTTACCTATATAAATAATAATGTTAACACTCACTAATGGTTTGCTTGTTGTGTTTATTTTTTTGTTCGGTAATCACTGTTTCCATATGGATGAAACATCTGGACACTGAATGAATCAAAGAAATGTGAAAAAATAGGCCCACGTACTAACCCTGCTGAATTAAAATAAAACATTTTTTATTTTGTTGACTGCATATTATATGCTATGGTAACAAGAATTTAGTATTATTTAAATAGAACAATTACTTAAGTGTGAGTCTTAAACACTAATACACTGTCTTATAAATCATTTTGGTAGAGGCTCACAAGGCTGTTACATAAACATAGGCTCAGTACAATGAATATGAGAGAGACAACTCACTGTACTTTAATGTTAGAATCCTCTATAAGCATAAATCCACCAAATGACAAACTAAAATATCATCATACCAGCAATACACCAAAAGCGTACCTCCCCTCCCCCACCCCCCACCCCCACGAAAAACACCAAACGTGGATATTAGTTCATCATACTATCTGGTCAGATTGAAATATATCTAATTGGGTGTAATCTGCTGGGATTAGTGTAAGTAAATATGCGTCATATATTATCTTTAGTTTTTGGCTCATTGGCATACTGGCCTTAGCCAAGCGAGATAGCTTCATTTATGTAATGCACAGCTACAACATGTATTCTCGCCGAAAGCAGTGAATATCAGTGGTTTCATACAGATTGAAAATTAATATTTTTTAATTCACTGGGAGATCTGCATCCAGATCCAATATAGTTTTGAAGTTGCAGAGAGAGAGAGAGTGTTTACTTTTTGCTTATTTAAATATTAATTTCTGCACAATACACTACATGATAATTTGTTTTGGACAACCGATTTAAATTCTAAATTAAAAAAATATTAAAATTGTACGGTACATAAATGATCAATCATTAATCATTTTGCAGCTGTAGCGGTTAAGCCTCATAGATATGTGCGTATAGCGTCCAATTTCAAACGGGAAGTTTTTTGTTTTTGCCACATGAGAAGTAATGTGTGAAGGTGGGGTTAAGGGAACTATTTTTCCTTATCGCTTGCTTGTGCAATATTAAGTAAATGATCCAGTCAACCAATCATTCAATTAAGAATATTTAATTCATCCTTTTTATAGGGAGGAGTTCTTTCTTTTCCACAAATGTATAATATATGTGTATAAAATTAAATTCGTATATACAGAGGTCTAATATATCTTCTCTCCCGTACTAACTATTAAGTCCCTAAATGCAGTCATAAAATACACGACACTTGATAACTTGTATTTAGTCGTGTACCAACAATAAACAAGAGGAACGTCGGCAAAACGTGTTTTTATTTTTTAGTAATGTGTGTATTGATCCCTATGATAGACTTTAACTGATTTCAAACCGTTTCTTTCATACAGGTAAATCTAGCAAGCTACTAGGCATATTGAATCAACATATAGTGATGTAATAATAACGGTGTCTTCATAGGACGCAAACTGAGCTTTAAAATTCGATAGAAGCCTTGTAAAATGTTCTATTTCATCAAGTCATGGTACCTTAAGCCGAAATAAAATATACGTATGTTATCCATCATAAATGTAAATGTAAATGTAGATCTCCATACCGTTCAACATTTATCATCTCGTTACCATGGCTCATACAGTTTTGTTTCATGATGTCATCAGTTAAAGTCAGCATAATAAATTTGTTTTCCAACGTTCTGAAGAATACATGCGTGCGTCTGCTGCCAATTAGTGAACAAACATTTGTCTTCGCTTTTGGTTTTTTTGTATCCATACCTGTACCCGTTGCAATCTCATAACAACCATTAAGCGTTATGCTATGACTCCCACACTGTTACGTGCTTACCAAACTCAAGAATCCTTGTATACTCTATCTCACATCTGTTGAATTCAAGAAATTACAGTACTGATGCCAATGTTAATAGTAGGTCAAACATGCAATTTATCTATATAGTTTAGCTGGTTTATTACGTTTTAATCATTCTCCAAATTTGAGAGTCCGCCATCAGTTTTCTTCCTCATTCTTGCTCTAATAACCCAGCCTCAATTTGAGATAAACAAATAATTCCGGTTAAAAAAAATACATATAAATTTTTTTAATAGTGCAAGAGTGAAGTTGAATTGAATGTTGACTTATAGGAATCTATGGTTATCGAACTTGATTAATAATTATGCACTCCTGCATTATTTGGCTATCTAATGTATGATGTTACCGAAATTATCAAGATCCAAACTGTATGAAATAGCGTTCACCGTTTCAGTAAAATTTGCATTCTGCTTTGATTAAATAGTTATTTCAGTGTGGAGATATTTTGTCTGCAATCGTGCACATGTGTGACTCGTAAATATTAGGAAAATTATTTCAGATTTAGGCTTTCTCTTAATGTTACGTGCTAGGTTTTCACAATAGTTTCCAAACCTAACGAATGTATTATGATTAGTGTTTAGTGCTTGCTGAGGAATACAGTATCACACATTGTTATTCGTAGTGTCATCTATTGCGAAAGACTTTTTCTACACAGCATCATCTCAGATTCTGACAAAATTCAATATATAAGATCTTTTTCACTAGTTCCATTGTTTCAGCACTTGTTTCATTCTATGCGGATATATATATATATATATATATATATATATATATATATATATATACTTGTTAGGACACATGGAGAAAGACCGACGAGTCCAAGGTAAGAACAATTTTAATTTAAATCCAAACGCACAAGCACACATTTAGGCGCAATCTACGCATTTAATCTCGTTATACAATGTTTTTGTTCGTTGAACATTATACTTGTGGCTGAATCGCTAACAGATTAATAAATATTTGTGCAAACATTTATATTTTACTTTTTACTAATTTATTTGTACACCACATATAGTTCGGGTTGACTCGAAAGATTCGTGAATATTTGTCAGTCATGCCTTTTCTTGGTTGTTTCTTATACATAGTATTTGAGCGTTTATGGTCTACAAAACTTCCGCAATTGCAGTTGAACATGAGAAACTACTTACATTATAGTCACCACAGATGTCTAGGATAATTAAAAGTGTTCATCAGCAAATGCACAAAATATGTAGAATAGTCGTATGAGTTTCACTTCAGCTTGCCATGGTGAACGAGGCAACTACAATTTTTGTACATCAATTGTTTAAGATCCACAATTATTCATGACATATTTGAACTTATACCATAAGGTAATCAATGACTTTGACCTTGAGTTTAATGTTAAACTGGCGAGTAAACGTGTGATGTACATTACCTTGATGAATGCAAATTTTAACTACATCTATCAGTGTATATAGACAAAATGTAGATAACGAAAACCTCCACCGACAATCTTTGTGAATTATCATCGCAGTCCTAACGCCCCTTACGTCGCCAATAATTATATATTAGCCAATTAAAGTGTGGTTAATTTACACACAAGTTATGGGGTGGTGTATAAAAGGATGAATTAAATCTTTCAAGCTTTGTATCAGAAACAATTTTAGTATATATGAAACGTAAATTGTCTTGTTCTTCATAAATACCGACTTTATTTCGTCTTGTGATATCAAAATCCATATATTTTCTCCCGTGCCTTAGCCACTCGTGAAAATATCACATGTATATTCTTGTGCCAAAATATGGAAATAGGTTACGTTAATGTAGGAAAGGAATTATCTCCCCTAATGACTTTGAACTAGATAAGGAAATAAATAACGTTATTTGAACACCGCCATTAAAATATAAATCGAAGCATATTAATGTAACATACAATTAAATATTTCATCTTCATGCAAATGAAGTTAAGAGACCTAGTTCAAAGTTAATTCTCATTAATGAATCAAATTCGTGCTTACATCTGTGACATGTCTCATAATATCGGTTACGTCAATAGAGCTGTTGTGTTGCGTTGCCTAGAAATGTTTCGCTTCGGTGAAAATGTATGACTTTTCAAGTATGGATCGTCTACACTTACGTCAGTAGTCACGCTTGATTTAAATATATTCGTTTGCTTATTAGTAGCGGAGCTTTATCATTGAAAACACATATGTTCACTGCACAAGATATGCGTCTCTTCATTTCCATGTGGTAGTTAAACCAAATTATGTTGCGATATCACTGATTAATCTTTCCAACGAAACGAAATGTTTAATATTACCACAACACTGTACTCGCACCATTTTCCAACGGTCATAATGTACGTGTTTAGGTCCATATGTACATATTTGTGATAAATGTTGCGTAAGTGAATAATCTATTTGTACGGTACAAATGTATCCATTACTGGGAGTGTCGACTGACTAAACAAAAATGATTTAGGAAACTACGGTCTATATGACATGCGAAGCTTTGTTTGTTTCAATATGCTGTTTTGTGAGTTTGTGTGGTGTTTTTATTCTGAAATGCATGTTTGCAGCCCAAGCAATGGACAAAATGACAGAGAAAAGACAAGCAAGGAATATTACGAAAAGAAAATTGAAAGTTTGGAGTCTGAAGTACAACAGTTAAGAGCAGCAAAGGAAAACCTGATGGCAGGGTAGTACACTTAATATATTTCTCTGTAACAAATTTAAATTAGAATTAGCCATGAAATGCAGATTAAGCATGTTCTAATGGAAAGATTGACAATTCAAACACCATGTTTGCTGTTATTACACCTGTATTGTTCACTTTACATAAAATACTCTGATCCAACTTTTATTTCAGAATCACTAAACCATTTGGTGAGTCACAAAAACTGAGTAAAGATTACCAAGATAGAATGCAAATGTTGGAGGTAGAGGTCCAAAACTTGAAAGACGAAAAGAACAAATTGTTCACAAGGTAAATTAGCACGGCTGATAATGTTTGGTCTAGGACTGGCATATAATTATGTATTGAACGGTGTATGTATGTGCTTGGTATATGTTATTAGTTTAAAACAGGAATCTGTAAAGTAGTTCCTTCTTTGCAGCGCATATAATTATGAGTTAGTGGATATGTGGTAAGCACAGATAAACGGAACGTTGCTTGATGTAAGTGTAGTTATATGCTGTTGTAGTATTTTGATTTAACGCCGTGTCTCAGCGCAAGCTAGGTTATATATGGCGTAGTAAGATCCCTAGAGAACTCTAGTACAAACCACCCACCTACGGGAAGATAATGGCAAACCACACTGGCCAAGCCTCAGACTTGAATCCATACTGGCAGAGGTGAGATGGCATTGATCGGTAACGGTGAGCGCTTTAGAACTCTAAGCCACCCCGGGTCCGATTACTGTATGCTCCCTTATAGTTAAAATATAGCTATCCTCATTCTTTGGTATATAGTTGTTTTGTTGCAGCCACTGCAATAAAGCACATGCTTAGTACTTTATCGATTTAAATTGTTAAATTATTAATATGAGTAGATTAAATAACACTTATCAACATAAGAACACTTCCAGTTTATGATACACATATAAATACTGTTTTCCAATCTCAGCACAATCAAGATTGGTGTGTGTGTGTGTTTCATGGTTGATGATATTCTGATGTTATTTTAGCTTTACTTTCCTTTATTGTTTTCTTCCACTTGTGCGTGGTCTTTGTCCAAAATGGGAGTCAGACATTCTAGGCTCATGACACTCATTTTCTGGTTGCCAGATCTATTTTTGTCAAATTATGTCAAAACAAAATCGGTAAATTATTCAATATGCTGTTCCTCTGACATTTTTGGATTTGAGTTCTAAACTGTACTATTCATTAACAAATAATTGATGTAACAATTTCCTTTCCAAAGTCTTTTCCAATCTTATTTTTTAGTCTGAATACAAACTTTTTACCAGATGCAAAATAGTATTAATAGGTTTGATGCATGTATGGTAATCCTGCCTTTCTTACCTTCGTTTCCTTCTTAAATGTTGTGATAAAGGTTAAGTGAGTTTGGTGCTGTTCAACTCACAGACAACAACCCAAACATGGCAGATCTAAGTGATACTAACAGACCTGACAAACTGGCAGAGCAAATGTCAGAGCTCTACGACAATGAGTGGACTGATGCCTTCGAGCACCTCACCCAGATTGAAGGGTTGCAGGATGAAGAGACAGTGAGGCATTTATTGAATATATTACACGTGAGTAAACGAGGTTTTAATCCATTCACCGGCTTTCTAATTCAAACATCCATTAGTTTGTGCAGCTATTGTAAATGAGAGGGAAAGCTCAGTCATTTCTCAGCATTATACCAAATAATTGATACAAAAGAGTTGCTATGTTTATCGTTAATTAAGGGTTCATCATAAATGTGCTTAATGAATGTGGTTACATTCACACGCATACAAGATGACATATGCATTGAAACGCGGTACACACAGACTGCATACTCCCAGTTAGTTTTGTACATTGCGTAAATAAAAAATTGCGCCAAGGATGTTACACTTTACAAATGATGACAGAAACAGTAAAGCTTTCGAGACATTCCGTGACCTACTATTCCTTAGCGCTACCAATCCGGTCATTTGTATAAGGCTCGCTATTAATTTCCCTATTGATATTTGTAACGGATTCATTTGTTTGACAAATAGCTAACTGTCTTTAATGTAGGCTGAGAAAGGGTATAGATTAACACTGCTGCATTGCATTAATCGGAATCCACTATGCCTTCTTTGTACTTATTTTTGCACTTTTCCTTCGGCCCCATACAATCCTCGTTGGATTCCAATCACAAGACGATGCCAGCAAGAAGGAGAGCTAAAATGCCATTAATACATTGCAACCGCCAAATATAGCAACGTTAAACCATGCTTCACATGACCTTAACCTCGTATTCTCTAGCGTTCATGGTATTGTTTTTAACTCAATTTTTTAAAGATGTTCCCTCTCTGACGCCTGTTTCGTTTCCATTTCCTACCCGATATCCCTTATTCCCAAACTGTATTAGCTGCTTTAATGACGTCATGACCGCAAGACGTTACAAGGTGATGAGCTGCAAGTAAAATCTATTAAACACCACGTGAAAAGCCAAACAATGCTCCTATTACAAAAAAACGACCGCATCTCTCACTTATAAAATTCAAATCTATCCAAAAGGAAACTGCAAACAAAAGAAGAACACCTGGTAAATATTTATCCACTCATCTCTCTATTATCTTTCTCATGGGGAATATTTTTTTGGCCTACACAGGGAACGAAACCAAACTTTACGAGTATGCATTTGCATGTAATACATAAAGTACATTTCAACGAGGTGCACCTTTCATTGGTTACATCCGTTTCTGACGACACATCTAGTGGATGAGCCAATCAGAAATGGATTAGTACGGAAAGAACGAACAAGGTCTCAAACACCATACCCTATGTATATAACAGGTTGTGACAATTATCCAACTATAATGATACACTGACGAAAATGTCATCTTCATATACAAAGTGGCAGAAACATTAGCTCATCAACGTTGAGGTGTGCGACATGTGACTTTGTACATGCTTGGATCTTGATATTTATTGTATGCTGGTCCACCGACAGCGTACTGAACCATGTAGATCGTGTAATGTGACAAGTAAGATAGAAGCTATTGACTCTCGAACTCTCAATACTGTCTAATCGAAACAGGATGATACGAATATAATTTTTTATCGCCATACCAATAATCAAAACATATGACGAATCAACCATACCGTATATCCATCCCAACACTCAATAACGAAATAAAGGGTGAGTGTGTTTTTGGATTTTTAATATAGAGCTTTGATAATTTTTCACTTCTATCTAGCCGACGTCTGCGTTGTTGCATGATGCCGCAGTCATGTTGCAGTATGTCCCACACAGTCAGATTATCCTTTAACCAGGCCGACCAGTCCTCACATTATCTTTATAATGCAGAGCGCATAGCGAGGCCGTTGCTAGCACCATTTTAATAAGTATTTAGTATGACTCTGCCGTGGTTCGAAACCTCGACCCTCCGTATCCGACGCTGACGTTCTTAATACTTAGGCCACCATAGCTGTCGAAAATAAAGGAAATTTCAAATGTAACTAAAGAGCTTTAAACATATATGGCTTTAAACGATTAACGCAATTGTATGTGCCTGCTCTATTTGTAATTTGCTTAAATAAGACAATCTGAAACCACGAATGAGATGCATACAGCAAGCACGACGCAGTCACGTTTGCGTTTATATGTGATAAACAATTTATAGAATTATATTTTAACAAAGTAAGAACATAATAAATTTGTGATGCCAAATATGTCGTTTATATATTTGTTTCATCCACTCAATGTTCTAACTTACTAAATCCCTCTCCGTTAGGTTCAAAGGTTTCCGTGTGTCCAGTTTATTTTATAAATCGTCTATATTATGTCATTTTCAGACAATGTACGCAGTATGTTTGGAATCCACAGCGAAACAAGCAGAGGATCTAAAGAACGCAATGTGTTCTTATCTTGGATTACCAAAGGAGGTAAAACCAATTGAATCCTTCCAAACCATCTCAGGTCCTTTCCAGTTTTATACAATTTAGACGGAAAATGAAATGGAAGAGTTTCGCTTTTACTTTTATGAAGGTTGCCTTTAGCCTATTCATCATCAAGCTTGACTTCTGTCGTATTTTAAACTCTACTCTACTGTTATTTGAAAATCACTTAATTAATAATAACTACGTTATACACGAAGTCTATACGTGCTCTGGATGTCATCAGTTTCAATTGTCAACGGAAGACTAAGAGGAGTTAAATAGAGTAATATCACTGAGACGTTTGCCATTGCTATTATCTTCATGTCAACTTTAGAATGTTGCTGTTTCTGAAACGACAAAAGCACCAAAGTCTCATTAGAATGATGTAACTCATTAATTCCTGTATTTTCTTTGCTTCCAGAGGAAAGATGATTTAATAATCAAGGACGTACTTACAAGGCTGCGAGAAAGCAGAGCTACAGAGTTTGAAGCTACAGTTGGTCGAATTATCAAGGTAATGTCTCGAAGCCGTTTTATCTTCTAAACCATACAGGATGTAATGATTTATTGATTTCATTGCAAGCGTATATGTTCGACATCGTTTATCACTTTCAAGCAGTTCCCTAATGTGTGAATCGTCGTATCGTTCAAACGATGTTTATTAATTCCTTATAACATATGAGGAAAATGACCTTGTCATTGCTAAACGACTTGTGCTTATTATCTGGTGTTCTGTGCCATTTATGCTAATAATTCATAAGGTCATTGTTTGCTTTCGCTTTTATTTTTTGTAGTTTTGTAAAGATATTAAGAGCTTGCAGACTCGATATATATCTCCTGACACCAAACGTGGATGGCTTTGTCTTTCGTTTGTGTCATTTTACTTTGTTTCGTTTATATAATTGGTCATTTCTGCAAAGTTTCATCAATTCCTGTTACTGAAATCGTCTCGAAAATGACAGTCTCTTTTAAGCTTTTTAGTTGAGTGTTCGGACGTCTGCTGATGGATGAGGTTCGTTTTGGGTGGGGTATTTCTTTAACATGCACCTATTAAACCGCATTACATTGTTATGTCATTATTTTATGAACACCTATTAAACCGCATTACATTGTTATGTCATTATTTTATGATTGGGTTGGGGGTCGCTTTCCGAGCGATATCATTTACTGATATTTTGAGCAAAGCTAGAAGCTTAAACCAATATTGCAACCCCTTCTAGGATCTAAGAAAAGAGGTTGAGATTGTGCTATTTTATATATATTTCTGGTTACTTATGGTACAATTTGGTATGACCCAGATGCTTTTCAAAAGTTAGTGATTGAAAGGGTGAAAGAGCGAGATTCATACAGAAATAGCAAATGAAATATTTTATTTGTATCGTACACAGTAAATTCAAATTTAGAAAAGTCGAAATGTAACACTTGGGTGTAAAAGAAAAGTTTATATTTAGTTAAATTGTTTAAATAGAACGAATCACTCATCGTAAGGAGTTGTCTTTTACATATGTGCCATTTCTATTACATATATTAACTTTGATAGACTATGATCTATAACTTAATGTATGTATATCTACGTGTCAGTCGCAATTATATTAGCCTAAAGGGACATTCATCACCAACAGTATTAACTTTGCTCAGAAAAGAGTCGCACATGTACTAATCTACTAACCACTGCAAACATTTTTCAAAGTATTTTCCTTTATTTATATCATCTGTCTATGATTGTCAAAATCTGAACATTTCCATCAAACTGCAATTATATTAATCCTAACGAACACTTCCGTTATGAAATAGTCAACACTAATATTGCCACTGTAAACCGGAGATTTCAATCTTTATTTATATGCTTTTTTGACAAAGCCTTCATCTTTCTCATATAGGATGCAAGACATCAAATCACTGATTTGCTTGAGGGCAATGACTGCAGTATTCTCGACAAATATATTCAAAAATGTACTTATGTATGCTGGTTTATGTGTATCAAGGATCCTCAAATGTATTTGGATTTCGACGGAAGCCAAAGGAATGGGCTACCAAGCGACGATGCAAACGACTTTCCATTACATTTTGACACAACAAAATTTTCAAGCTACACACGGGCGGGAATGTATGTAGAATATGTTGTGTGGCCTGCAGTGTATTTATACAAGAATGGTCCAATTGTGAAAAGGGGAATAGCTCAAGGAATAAACAGAGAACCAGAAGCAAAAGAATCAACTGTTGAAATGAAGGGAGTAAACTCTAACGATAATAGTGATACCATTCATGCCGACGCAAACCAGGGATATAATGGAGATAGTCCTAATGGCGATGTTTCAATCAAAGACGATGAGGATGGAGGCATGCATAATGATCCCCTCTGTATAGCTGATAGTGCACAGGAGACAGTTAAAGAAAATGCGCACAATTTAATCTCTTCCTACTTTACTGAACATGATGATTTAGTCGATGCAGACCAGGAATATAATGTCGATAATCATTATAGCGATAGTCCAAAACCCAAAGATGAAGAAGGAGACATAAGTCATAACCACCACTGTACCCATGATATGGCACAGGAAACAGACGAAGAACATGCTCCGAATTTAAATTCTCCTGACTTTAATGAACACGATAACTTATCTGTTGCAGAAGATAGTGACGTGTCTAATGAAAATACAAGACTTACAAGTTCGGATGAAAACGACGGTTATGCAAGATTGTCAGATGGAAATAACGTATCAAAGGAAGATGAAAACATTCGATGTCAAGACGAATTAGATACAGACGAACATACATTTGGTAATTTTATTAATATTGATAAAAACGTATTTGCTGTTTTCAAAGAACCGGCACCGGAGTTGAAGCCGAAAGCAAACAGAACTGGATTGTATGAAAAGAAAAAGAAGAAGAAATAAACTTGTTAATTGCCAGATCATGTTCTGTTTCACAACACTATTATTTCTTGAAGATAGTTTTTGCATTGGTTATACTTAAGTTGACATTTTTTGGCAAACACAGAGGATGGTGTTGCTATATACTTCGTAAAACTAAAATAATGTTACCCCTCGAACTACATTATTTTCATTTTGGTACCAAAAGACAAATGATCAAAACATGAGAGAGAGAGAGAGAGAGAGAGAGAGAGAGAGAGAGAGAGAGAGAGAGAGAGAGAGAGATTATAATATCAAAGCATTCGTAATTACGCGATTGAATTCAGTTGCTGCCACCAATGCGTCAATATCAAAGTCGTGTGAGATTGATATAGTCCTTATAGTTTAAGCTAAAGATTCTTACATAGTTTTACTATGAAATAGGACCTAACAGGTGCGTAGACCGTTGCACAAAACATTCATCTGATTGTATGTTCCAATGAATAAACTATAATATATTTTCATAGGATTATTGAATATACGATGACTGGATATAGATGATGAGAGACACCTTGTTGTAATTTACTACCGGAGAATTCATATATGTTGCACATACATGATTGTTTTATTTGCTTGTTAACAAGTATCAAAGAATATGATGACGGAGACATAAGTAATGCTCACCTATGTACGGCTGATAGTACACAGGAGGTAGTTAAAGAAAATGCGCACAATTTACTCTTCTTATTTGAATAAACATGCTGATTCAGTCGATGATGTTCATTACATACTTTGCAAAACAAAACTAATTTTACCCTCCAGCTATATTAGTTTCATTTAGATACCAACAGATGGAATGATCAAAACATGAGAAAGAGACAGAGAGATAGCGTGTATAGGATCCAAGAATAAATATTTTCGCTATTGACTTTAGTTGCTACTACCAATTCATCATAAAGACATGGCGTGAGACATGGATATTGTCATATTAGTATAAGCTGAAGATTCTTAAAGAGTTCTGCTATGAAAGTAGACCTACCAGATGCGTAGCTCTTTGCGCAAACCATTCGCATGCGTGTATGCTCCAAGGTATAAACTGTTATATATTTTCATAGATTGAATATACGATGACTTGATATATATATATATATATATATATATATATATATATATATATATATATATATATATATATATATATATATATATATATATATATATATATATATATATATATATATATATATATAATATGCCATGTTGGTGTGATTTACTGTAGGACAATTCTGACACGTTGCATTTTATTATTTGCTTGTTAGCAAGTAAAACAAATAGATGAAACTGTATGTACTCTTGCGTACAAAAATCTCGCCTAATACTCGGCAGGATGTGTATTCGCTCAATCCACTATTGTTGGCATCCATTCACCCCCTCCCAACGTTAAAGAACCAAGGATATAACAAACGCGAATAACTTCATTTATTGATTTATAATTTCGAACTTTCTCAAGCCAAAGGGCTCCTAACATTGTTGACTTGAAAACATTTATATACAATTTTATGTATGACATATAATGAGTACTAAATATCCAAGACAAGTAGCTTCGTACCGAAAAGAGGTTTCTACAAACAATACTATCCAAACTACATGTGGTCAACAAATGGAGCGTCTTTCTCAAACAATGGTGACAATTGCCCGACTACAGTCGTTTGCCTATGTTAAACTATTATTTTGAGTTTCTTATGTTCCTTTAAAATAGGCTTCAATGCGAAGTTTCAAAAAGGTAATGCATCTCGCTGAATATTATTCCCAAATCTTTGTTAATAGTAGCTCAAGTCCTGTTCACATCGTACTGGCTGCCCTGGAACGTTTCAGTGGGCAGGGTACTCGATTCGGATGCGGTCGGAGTGTTATGTAGCTTACTGTCATTCTACAAACTTTACAGTCATACTCGTTGCAATGAATGAATTAGACCGATTAGGTTTGGACTGTAAGTGTGTCACACTATGTAAGCATTGTATATGTAAGGGGAAAAACATTTTTAAAACATCAACTTTGTTGGAACGTGTATGCTGATATTGCTGTAGCAAAAGGAGCAAATTCATAAATTGATTCCAACCGGTACGATTAGGTTTGGAATTTAGCTGCATCACAATATGAAAGGAGTACAAAAAAATCTTTAGGTTTCAATAGTACTTCCTTTAGTCATTTTTCATTAAAAGGAAAGTATTTATTCGCAGCCTTATTAAAACCAACACCTACATCTGACATTGCAAAACTGTATTGTATCTGTTCAAATACTTTCTTATCTTCATCAATATATTAAAAGCTGTATCATTACAAATTGTTAAGCATTCTGCTAGAAAATAAAGGCCATGGAAACCTACAAAGAATGTACATAACCCAACATTCTAGCAGATACGTTAAACTGAATACACCGTTATTCTTATTTCTCCATATTACCACAATACAAAAATAATGTTACAAAATAACTTTGAGATCTGTATCATCAACTCGAAGATAGTAAATAGTAACTAGAATCACTAGAGTCTGTGAGACCATCCCTACATCATAGTTATATTTGTGAACTAGTATGTACAAATACTTTCATTGACATTGTTCGTATCTTTCTGTTCATGTCAGAGTAGGCCCCTATCGAACTATATCATTGTAACATTCTATATAACTCATCAAATGTCCCGTTTGTTTGTAATCCTCTACTGAAAGAACACGGCAACAATGATATAAACAAAGCACAGAACTTAGTCATTTTATTGATCAATTTATAATACCTTGCCTGAATTTTACCATGTGGTCCCAATCGCAGTCCACTTGATGAACTTTTGTACGAAACTGTAGTTTCGTTAGTAGTATGATCGCCATATTTGCAATGACGGCTGTATGTTTTCAAGCAACATATCTGATGTAGTTTACCTTTTTAACAAGATCAGTAACTCCGTACATTCCCTACGTCTCTTTTTAATTGTTTGTTTCATTAGGATCTTTAATGTAGCTTTAACAGTATTTCAGGCATATCGCTACAATGTCTGCAGTGCGGCAATTTATAGTGATGTCTAGCACTGGTGCATCATGCCGCAGACATGTAACATGATGTCCTACCCAGTCACATTATCCTGACACCAGGCCGACCAATCATAACACTAACCTCTTAATGCTGAACGCCAAGCGAGGTAGCTGTTAGTACCATTTGTGTACGTCTTTGGTATGACTCGGCCGGAGATGGAACCCATGACCTCCGCTTCCGCAGCAGACGCTCTAACCACTATGCCACTGGAGTTGTCGTCTCCTTTGAACACAGACATTCCTCATTTTTATGCATTCAATTTGTTTTGTAAATATTAAAACTAGACCTTGCAAATACTGGACGCAGATGAAACAGATAATACTGAACTATACCACTCTAGAAACCAGAAAAGGACAGTAACATAAAGAGTTTCCGTTTAGTTCGAATTGCGAATAAGTTGAAGTAACTCCTGACGATACTTATGTTAATAATTAAAAATATAAGAATGAAGTGACTATGTTTGTTCATGCTTTGGATTCTTGATGCCTTACCTTTTTCAAATCGATGAGTGGGCTACGAACAAATGTGAGAGGATGCGAATACTATAGTTAACTTTATAAGCGATATAAGCCAGCTTGAAGATCAAGAGTGATCCCTTGGGCAATAAAAGCCCTTTTATTGTCTTTTTACTTGTTGCATATATTGCACTAAAGCCATATCCTTGTCCGTTTTACTTCACTTGTCATCCTTACGTTTGAGTTGTTCATTACATACGTCATCATAAATTGACGCAGGCACGAAAGTCAGCAAAAAGTAAAACGGCATATAACATTTTGCTGTAAAGACATATCTAATCAGTAACAAACATTTGAGTGCACGTTCAATATGGATAAAGTTAAGTACTAAATAAGTGCTGCAGAAACTGTATCTTGTTTTACATATTTGTTAAGAGGCATGCAATGGATGTTGCGAAATACCTATACTAGATTTTCGAGAAGTCATTGTGTTCCAATTGTGCGCTGCTTAGTAACTTCATCTAGATCCCTAAGACAGAAAGAATTCACTTAAAGATAGAACCTATTTATAGTTTCTAATTGTTTTGTTCTGTCGTTCTCAAGTGATACACAAAAGTAAATTAACTTGTATAATGTATAAAACCTAGTTATATAACCCAGCTTTGGTAATTGTCATTGGACACCAACATCAAAGGGAGACAAGCATAGATATATATACTGACATAATAAGAATAAGCATGTGTAATGCATTTTAAAAAACAAGAACCAATCAATAGTGAAATGAGGAAACAGCGTACCATTCCATATATTCTTAGGCATCAGTCTTATACATGATGTACCTGTCGTTTTGCTTTACATATGTAGGCTTATAAAGCTTTGCTAACTTGTTTTTTTTCATCAGCATTCACTTTCTTTCTGTATTGTATTGGGAATCTTTTTAGTATGTTATTGTCCAGAATGGCCACGTGTTGCGAATGGGAAGAATCGGTAAATGTGAATGAAATGACTAAATTGAATGCATTTTTAAAACACCAATTGTTTTTGTTTTTGAAATCGGTAAGGGGGCTGTATTAAAACTAGAAATTATGCACAAACTGTAAAACCTAAGTTCTATACCAAGTATTTAACATAGAGATGGACCAATAGGAAGATAGATGCACAGAAAATCTTGAGAAAAGCAAAATATTAAAACAAATGATTAAATACACAAAATATTTATTATTAAAAAATCATGTGACTGAAATGGTGTAAATTGTACATTGAAAGGTTAATAATTTTACATGCAAATGAGAAACAGCAGACAAATGTGTAGCGTCCGATGGGTGTTTTCTTTCAATGTAAAATTAAAATGTCTTTTCTGTTTTATTTGAAAGAACAATGCTAGTGGAATGTTTCTTTGTATATAAAACAATTTTTTCTTTTGCATAAACAAATGCAGTTTAACTGGAATTGGGATTAAATTTTACCATGACAGAAAATATTCAAAATGACAATATGTATCCTCGCATGCAATAATGACAGAATTATATTATGTGATTTGTTGACTACTTACACATGAATCAGTTGTAATCTCTGCTGAAAACATGTTCAAACCATATTATTAGGTTCTTGACAAAATTTCATAAATCATACATTTTAAAATTAATATGCAAATTTGTAAGCCGGAAAAATTCAGCATGCAAATTTAGTCTTGGTCAGTAGTGAGCATATATCTTGACTAAGAATCCAATCTCTGAAATTAATTGGACCACTGTTCACTAGAGAATCAAGCTACCATTCACTTGCTGACAGTGACTAGGTACAGTTTCCAGTCAGGTAATAACAGTTTATTGGTGAGACCTACATTGATAGTCACACACACACACACACACACACACACACACACACACACCTCTAAATATTGTGTGAACTTGATTACCTTTGAAATTTACATTGTTAGATATTTATTTTTTGATACATAAATAGAAACATTATCAGTAGTCAAAACTTATTTAAATATAACAAGATGTATGTATCCTATCATTGATTATCAGTGGCCCACAGTATGTGTTTGTCCAAAACTTGTATTTATCATTCACATCCATCTAACATAGTATATTCAGATTTCTCATCACAAATGTGACTATATAATCTGTCATGTGGCCTCGCATTTGATGATCTGTCAATGGAGACTGAAAAAGCAGTATTTTGAAAGTGTTGGCTTCCATGTTAAAGAAGAAAATTACTATAGCAGTGAGTATGATGATGAAGCTGCTATTTCCTTAGCTTGAATGGCTTCTGAATTATGACTAAAGAACATCCCTGAGTACCTATCTAATTTTGATAATGACATTTTTGTTGAGGATAATTCTTATTTATTAAATACATATATTTAACATAAAATAAACAAAAACAGCTTTCGTAATTTTATGTACTCTTACACACACATATGTTGATGTTGTCACACTTGTGTCTTCTCCTTTTGTCTTATCGTATAAGCACTGGCATTTTTTATACATCTGTAGACATCTCAGTAAACAATCATCGTTTACAAACAGAATCAAATTTGGGTCCCAAAGGTTTTTTTTTTATATCAACTTAATAAATTGTAACAGTTCGGTACCAGCAAGTTTTGGGATCATCTTCAATTTCATCTTTATCCTAATACTTTTTTCATGATGTATTTTTTTGTAATTAGCAATCATCTTCCAAGGAATTGGACAGAATTTCTAATCTAATTTTTCTTTTTTACCAAGGTCTTGTTTTAATAGATGGTAGATTTATATCACTGATCAAAACGAAATTAGCTTTGTAAAAGTCATGTTAAAAACTAGGTAACCTCGCATTTGTCCTACAGAGTTGTCAATAAATTAATAAATATTAACTATAATTTACATTTACATGTCTGGATGACCGTATTATTATGCCATTATTCATACTTTCTTGGGACTGGAGGAGGATATAACTCATTTTATTAACTAGCTCTAGCTTTGTTGTAGTTTGTTAAGGTCTATGGCCTAAAACTGAGTTAAACCACTTCCTGCAATTAACTTTGCAGTAATATTTTTTTTTACTTCATCACATCCTTGATTCATCAAGGCTCCTTTGTTTTGACCCGCGGCTTAATTTATTATTTTACTGACATTCGCGGGCATGATTTCTGTAGATGCCAGAGTCACTGATAGGGGTAGTTTTCGTCGTAATAACTGTGCTAGTCTCTCCTTGGCTGCAGTAAAGACCTTACCGGCAAAATTACCAATAACACCAAGAGCTTTTTCACCAATAGCATTGATAGCTTTCATCGATCATTGTTTTGCAATTGGTAGGTATATGACTGACAGGGGACATAACCGTTTCTGGCTTACCGTTTTCTGATGCATCTTTGGTTCCAGAACAGTGGTCTGCTGTTACGGCGTATTTTGAGATACATTTGGATCGTTTGAATGTAAAATCATTGGAACCCAACAGATTACATATCCCGATACTTGTTTATGGTACTAAGCGTCCCATGGAAGAAAAAATAAGTATTTTTGCGAAACGCTGAAAATTTTAAAAGTTTTATTTTCATACATTAAGAGGAGGTAATATTAATAAACACAGTAGGTCTTAAGCTTCCAACAATTTGGAATATATCCATGTATATTTCATATTTCTGAGTAACCTCTATTTACCGTACGAACTCTCAATTCAGGAGTCCTATCTGGTCGTTTCAGCCATATCTGCAATGCGGTGGATAGGCCAAACTATCCATCAAATATTTAGCGCATTGACCTCATTGTCGGTCAACAGCGTTAGTGTACAAAACTCGATTTAATAAAGAACTTCTAGAAAGTTATTTCATATATATATATATATATACATATATATATATATATATATATATATATATATATATATATATATATATATATATATGAAATAACTTTCTAGAAGTTCTTTATTAAATCGAGTTCAGATAAGCTAAAATAGAGTTTATCTCTTCTCTTCAAATTATGTATCAAACTTGTTTAAATATACGGTATCATGGAAAGATAATATCCGTATGAATTTAGCCCTAGAAAGCTCTATTCAAAATAATGACAAAGAATGATATAAACAATAAAATGGGGTTGTTTCACAAATTTCCAGTTGTTTAGTATTTATTAAGCATGGCATTATTCTGTTGAAATAATTTACACAAACATGAAACAGTTCTCAATAATGTCCAACAGTTCTGTTACATTGCATGAAATTAAATATGGGTTCAGGAAAAGGGTACACATATTCCTCAGCAGGCTGACGACACGTGTGATTTAGTATAGCTTTCATTGTTTGTCCTAATTAAAACTGAAGCTATAAACAGGTTTTCTGGCACAACCCAGAGTTGTAGACTCTGTTCATTTTCATGAAATTAAGTAGGACAATGTTCTTCTAAAAATTGATAAAATTGCGTTTTGAGAATTGTCCCCTCCCCCTCCACTCCTTTCATGTCACAAAAGTACGCCACGCTGCATCACAGAGACAGTTGAGACTAAATTTGTATCATTTTTGGATGCATCTCCATTGAAAAGTAGCTTGATTTACTTGCAAAACACTGGTATTTCAATTTTCATGTCCTATACCTACAACTAGAGCTATTTTGGGAGCCATTCTTGCTAATAACCCTTGAATAACATTACCAAGACCATTATCATAAGTTGCATTATAGACTGGTAATCGTGAAATTGTTACTTGGACCATTACAGGTCCACTGTGTTGATGATGTTTGATCATCTTTTTTCGTTATATCTAATCTGACTATTAGTCAGTAGTGGGTTTTCCGCTTTTACCGTTCTAATTTGTTTAGACTAAGATGCTTGTATCTTCTTTTTCTCTATCTGCGTTTGTATTAACATTAATATCTTTTTTCACTTGTATTTATATTTCTGGCGTTCCCCGTTCTGCAATGCAACTGCATGTGAATGTGTTTCTCTATATCTCCATTTTTGCAATTATGCTTTTCTTCTTTTTATTTGTGAAGCTGAGGCTTTCTTAACGCCATATCGATCTGGATTTTGAACTTCGATCATGTTGCTCTCAATTTAATCCTTAGCCAATTAAAGTAGTTTAAAATCTTTTCTAGCATAGCCAAAATCAGTAACACAGATCTGAATTAAAGCTTTACAATTACGATCACTGTCATAATACATATAAGTGTTTACCATAATAGTGTGAGAATATATATTTTGTGGCTACTTGCGTACGATTAATATAGGTCACTGCCTGCTATTCCCCGAAACAGCTCTCTTGTTTGGTCATTTATGGATCAATTTTACTGATTATAATCCGATGGATGCGCGTACAGAATTTCCATTTTAGTAAGATAAACAGACGTTATAGGGGATAGAAGGCCCTTATCTGTTATCAATCGCATGTCGGCAACCTCAGTCTAAACCACATTCACACACTATCTGAAAACAATTGTGAAAATGGTAACTAATAGGGCTGTAGTTTCCGGTCAAACCGATATTAACAATCTTCGAATCGCAAAAAAGATTAATGGATTAGTGTGAGCCTTACTAAACGGCGCTCTCATTGTACATTTATTTCAAATTTGATTGATGACAAATCATCAATGGATTATTTGCTGCCACGGGTAGCCGAGTAGTCAAAGAGCGCTTGCCTTTACCAATCACTGTTATCTCACCTATGTCTGCTTGGGTTGCAGGTGCGGGCTATTCCAGTTAGAATATGTAAGAAAGTGTGCCGGTAGCTTCGTCTATGATGATTCTCGCGGAACTTTTCATCCTACACCAATTATACTGACCGCTATGTATACCTTATCATGTGCTGTCAAGTGGCGTTAAACTCACAACCACTAACCACACCAGCCTTATACGGCAGGTTAAGCGAAGAAGAACTAATTAATTAAATTAAGCAGAGAAACTATCTTGAAATCATGCTCTCGTCGAAAACCTTTCTATGTAGGGTAATAACACATGGAAAAAATGTACTATTGGCTGCATTTAGTACGTACGGACACAAATTAATGCTAGTTACGACATATCAAATCTTTAATGCTATAATATATCATAAATGGTGTAATTTTATTGAAACAATTGTAATACTTTATTAAACAAAGTGTACAATACATCCTGATTTCAGATCTATTTAAATGTGTATACAAAACGTATCATGCTCTTGCGGTTAGCTACGGAATGTTTGAAGCTAATGAATGCCGTAAATTGTCGATGATCTTCCTTTAAGCTGACAATGAACACCAATTTCTAATTCTAAACATTCAGGATGAGACCAGATTAAACTGACAGTACATGTGTCATCATCGTAAGCATAAACATCAAAGCTAGATACTCATAATAAATAATAAAGAAATATCAACAAGCTGTGTTGATATTCAAAACACTTGGAAATAGCCTGCATCCCCATTTCTGTCATACCGATTATTCCCTATAGTTAAATGTTTCCGTTATTGCCCTTATGCACCTTAATACAAGCCACAGTTATTTTTTTTAAAATAGTGTTTTTGTCTGACGGAATCCTTGTTGGGGGCCCAAAAGGCGAGCGAGAATCTTTTTAAGTGTTTCCAGGCATTTTAAAAATACAGATAAAATTTGCTGAAACAAGCACTATTGTTGTATTGGGTCGGGACCGGGGGAGGGGGGATGATGGGGTCATTTGTGGAGAAGATGGCGATAAACAAGCGCGCCCCAAATACGCCGCCTCTAGATCTGTTCGTTTTTCAGATCATGTGACAATGTTCATCAAATGCAGGTTAGGCAGACACACGCATTGCAGATTTGGCGATTTTCTTTAAATCTAATAATTATGCGCTATGTGATTCCCGTAGATAACAAATGTGTATTCAGGTAAACGTTCATATTTGTTTTCTCAAGACAGACGACAATGAAAACACCGCAAGCGTAGTTTGAATGCATTGATGTTAGTATATATCGTTCGTCTACACATTCAAAAGCTTACCTATGCCGTCTCTGACCAACAGTATAATAACTGTAACTTGTTTGTGGTTAGACGTCATACCTGGAAACTAACAGGGAAGTAAATTGTGAATGACACAGTTGTAAACCTGAATGTTCAATACTAAAAGTCATGGCAGCAAAAAAGTGACCCGTACCTTCGTCTTCTACACACATAATATGAAAGGACAGTATTGAAGGTACACCTTTCTCTCTCTCTCTCTCTCTCTCTCTCTCTCTCTCTCTCTCTCTCTCTCTCTCTCTCTCTCTCTTTTACACACCAACGCGCACGCATCGACACTTTGTCATATGTATAACAATGGCAACCACGTAAACTTAGTGAATCCGTTAGAATCTCACCATCGTTATTATCAACAACATTGGCGACCAGGAATAATCGCAAGTACAAAAGAATGGTTTTATACAGTCTCATCTGAAAGCATTTTGACAGCTCAATACCGTTGTACTAGTGTACCTAATAGATTTTAACGTGTTTCTTTATGTCCGAGTAACTGAACCTAATCTGACACATATTTACAACTGCTTGTAGAAAACATGTAAATGAAAGTCAGCAAAATGTAAAGTTTAACAAATTGCGATACGCGCGTCCAAACGTGTTTGTGTCGAGGCGCGTGCAAATTCAAACCGTTGTGTTACAATACTGATATTGTCTGTGACACAAACCAGCCGCAACTATCCAAAATCAATCTTAAATGTGAGAAGGATTTTAAAACGATAGCAACTGTCGATGCGAGCTCAGACTGCGGCCGTTATACTAGTATGAGATTATAATAGTACGAGCTTTATAGTGTGAGCTCTGTGCCATGTACAATATACATATTACAAATGATTCACTGACGAATTACCGAACTGCCATTTGCTTTAATGGCTATGAATAAGATAATGTTAGAGCGCTTATAAATACTTAAAATCGGACGATGACAGATGTCCTAGAGCAGTATGATAATAACGTTATCGAAAATTTTTAAAAAATCAATAAGAATGCGAACTCATACAGGGTGTGCTATGGTAACATCGCTAGCGCATTTTTAAAGTTTTAGACAGTAATTACACCATATCATTTAGTTTTACAAACATATTTATATTGCACTTTGCTGACAACATAGTTCGAGTGTTATTGACGTAGGCTGTCTCCCACACATACACAAACAAATTCATTCACTAATAAATTCACGATAATGCTCTGTCATATCATATCTACTTTCTTTTCCTGGTTATGTTTAATACAGCGAGTGCATGAACAATAGTAAAGTTGACAGTGACAATCTAGAGCCCACTAGAACATTTGACATTACACCTCCGATCATCCCGCAAGACAAGACGCTTAGTTAACACAGCTAATGAGTTGGCACACACACACACACACACACACACACACACACACATATATATATATATATATATATATATATATATATATATATATATATATATATATATATATATATATATATATATATATATATATATATATATATATATATATATTAGAAGCTATCATCAGAACATACCTAACGATTCATTTTCCATCATTTCTGTCATAGAATTGACATTAGAAAACATGTCTGAGTAACAATTTTTAACATTGCATAATATTGTTTGGAAATTAAAAACAAATTAATTAATGTTCAAACATTAGACTATCACCCTCTAAAATTTGTTGATAGTAGGTATCCCATTTACAGTTTCCATAAACAATTGTTTTCTGTATTAATATCAAAAGCTTCTCTTAACTTATATAAATTGATGAGTCGCCATTAAATCTACATTGCTAAATACACTGGTTTACTTATAAAATTATTGAATCACATCATCAGCTTGAATTTTGTTGTTGATTCCAAACAAGATAATGTTTTGTTTTTAGTTACTAATTAATGTGGAGACTAAACGTGTTTTTCATCTATTATATCACTATTATACATTTGTATACATTTACTTTGTCCAAAACCAAGATTATGAAATACCACACCAGTAACATTTATTTTGTAAACAGCGTATTATTAAGATAATATTTCCTATGAGTGTGGATTAAATATTCGTATCATTATTAAATGGAGGCAAACCTGTTCATTTGGGACAGATCAAGGACATTAGATATCCACTCTGAAATTCCTAATCTTCAGGAATGTTTTATAAAGTAGAATGGTATACATAATGGCTCTGTAAATGTGTCATAGCGTTTTATATAATCTTGCTTTTTTAAAAGATATTTTATGATCGTTTGCATGAGCATCTGAAGCAGAATCATTCGTAATGTTGTGTTCATTTTTCATTTCTGTGTATTTATTTATTTAAATTATTAATCACTGGAATTACAAACTACTCAGCAGTATTCTTGATCTGAAAAATTAATTTGGAATTAATATGAGTTTAAATAGGAACATTTTGGATTAAATTATTGTGATCCATCAAAATACGGTAAGCACAATATTACACTCCAGACCACTAACGCATTAGCACATTAGAGACTACAGACATACCAATACATTCAATATTGGAACTGATTTGAAATACCACTGGAATTCAATCAAAACATTATAATTGATATAGAACTTCAATGACTGTTTTGGAATTCACAAAAACTGAACGTTCACTTGTTTACTTTTAACTTTGTTTTCTAGGAAAGTAATCTATTTGTTCATTATACAAACCTGTTGGCCCTACCCTTTTCTGCTACCTAGTTTAAGACAAAAGAGTCGTAAAAATAATTTATGAGACAGATATAATCAGAGCTAACATATCACAAGTAAAATAACCCAAGTGAAAGCAATACAAGGTGTATGCTAGAATAAACAGAAGAAAGAGGAACATTTGGACGAAGCTGGACTAGCCCCCAGACGTTGAAAAATTATGGTTACAAACGATTTCAACGTATATACAACGTACCTATCAGAAAATCGAATACATACAAAACGAGCTTTTGAATACCCGTGTATCAGAATCATAAATTAATATAAACGTCTACAAATAAATAATTCAAACTTTGGAACTACCATCACCAGAGAAAAAGTTGTTCACGTCATAAAAGGAAACATTACTAGCAGGCTATGTAAATGCTGAAGACGCTTTTAATCAGAAAATCGAGCGTATAAAGCGAGATGTTCAGATGTGTTAAATTATATTGCTGAGCACGATACCTAAGAAGGTTTCATGACAAACTACTTTGATAGATTCAAGACAATACAATGACAAGTAGAGGGAAGTTTAAGAGCGTTGCAGCGCAATTTTATACATTAAATGATGGAACAATCTATTTATAATTTAATACAATATTGCCTTTAGATTATTTGCTAAACGATGTTTACATACATTGTGTGAAAGTACCTGACACAGTTAAAGAGTACATCACCAATTGCTCTCTCTCTCTCTCTCTCTCTCTCTCTCTCTCTCTCTCTCTCTCTCTCTCATCAATACTTAACTGTAAACGGAAGCAAAATAGTAACGTTGTTTCAAAGCTGGCCGGCGTAGAACAAGAAGTGGAATTTCAGTTATCTCCTTTTCGCGCTTTCTGGCTAAACAATTTAAAACTTAGGCCGTTAATTTAGATAACCTAGTACAAATCCATGTTAAAAAGCCAACCTGTGTGTCAGCTAACCCAGAGATACCATTGTTTATTGCGTTATTCAACGCCCAATCAGTATGACCACCGGGAAAGAGCAAACAAATAGTTAATTTTATCAAGATCAGAATATCGATGTTTTCTTCTTGACAGAAACATGCTAAAAACATCAGGCGATTAGCCCAAGTGCGCGGATCTAACACCCACATGTTACTCCCTTAAGGTGTTCCAAAGCCACTCTCGCGGAGGTGGAATTGCCCTCTGCACAAAGAATTCCATGATAAAGTGTCTTAAACACAACACAACTTTCAATTTCTGCTACACATCCTTTGAACTAGTCCAACCAACACTCAATGTGGAACAAATGAAAGTCTCTACCGCCCTCCTACTAGTAGAATAAGCAAGCTGATTAAATCTTTCTTTTCGGAGCAGTTTCCGAATCTCCTGTATTATGGAAATTCGATAGGTGACTATCGATTATTCATGGAGACTTCAGTCTTTTACGTTGACTGTCCTGGAAACCCAAACTCATCAAAACTCCTCGATTCCATTCATGTTTTCAACTTTAAACACCCAGTTAACCAGCCAGCCCATAGACATGGTCACATTTTAGACTGGTATTCTTCATTGACCTGATGATAATATCATACGGTCCACCTTTGTATCCCATGAACTTGCATCAGATCTCCTCTACAGTATATGTCATCTGGACGTATCAGTTACTAACCCTCCACCTTTATTTGCTACTAAGTTAGTCCTCCGTATAATAAATAGAACCACACAAATGCATGACAGCCACGAAAACCTGCTTACCTCCTACAGCAGAACAACTCGATAACTACCTGCGTTATTGCTTGAAAAACATGACCCAGCCACCAAATGCAGAGTAACATTTCAAAAGTATTCTCCGTGGTATAGCAGTGTTAGTGAGCCGCTTCGCACTGATAAAAGAGACCGCCGTAAATCGGAGAGGCTTTAGCTATCCACCAGACCTACGAATCATATTCAAAGCTATAAAGCCGCTCAGAACAACGTCACAAGTATAGTCCATTTAGCCACATTATCCCATTACTAAGATCACGGTGAGCTCCAACTGAAAGGAACTCTTCGAGATTACTAACAAACTAATATCAAGGAACAAATATGCACCACTTCAAACCACCTTCTCTCCAGTAGACATTCTGGACCTTTTTGGAAATTTCTTCCGTGCTAAGGTACAAACTATTAGAGGTAAGCTTGACAACAGACTTTCAATTGACTTGTGGTCACAATACACTTGCGATACAGAATTTCAGCGACAATCGTTAGCAGCATTAAAACCTGTCTATATGAATTTAGTATGGACAATCGTTATAAAGAGTGCACCAATGTCATGTGAACTTGATCCACTGCGTGCTTATATCCAATATTGACTTCACTACATGATGGTATCAATACCTCTCTCTCATTCTGGGAATTCCCATCATTTTTCAAAACTGCCATTGTAAAGCCTCTGCTGAAGAAACCAACACTCCACCATAACGACTTAAACACCTACCTCCCAGTTTCTTCTAATCTCCCGTTCATATAAAACTTATTACCAAACGTTGCTGGGACCCAACTTGTATCTCATCTGAATGTAAACAGTTTTCTTAGCCATGTACAGTCTGCATATCGCCTTGCCATAGTACTGAAACTACTCTTCTAAAAGTAGTTAATGCCATTCTCTCTGCTTTTTGGATAGCGGCAAGATTACAGTCGTCAACATCCTTGATTTGTCTGCAGCATTTGACACAATAGACCTTGATATATTACTTCACCGTCTTCAGGAAGTATTTCGCAATCACAATGGAGCGTTACTGTAGTTCAAGTCCTAATTATTCAACATAACACTCATTGTATCTGCAAATGGAATACACTCCAGCCCAGTTCATCTATGTCGTGGTGTTCCACAGGAGTCTGTTCTTGGACCTGTTTTTCTTCATTCTATACAATCGGCCACTCTCGTGTATCATATATAATAATCCAGGGCCTCACAAATTGTAAGCCTATGACACCCAAACATACCAGTCTAGCCATCCACATGAAGTTGTGGATACCATCCAAGGAGTAGAGAGGTGCATTTCTGGTGTGAAATCATGGATGACATGTAGCAAACTGCATATGACTGCTGATATTGCTGAGGCCATTCTGATCACAACACAAAAACTTTCTCATTCACATCCATTACATCAAGCACAAATTATCACAACCATCAACATTAAATTCACAGAGTCAGTACGCAACCTACGTGTTACTCTGGACAGTGCTCTCAAATTGCACCAACATGTCATGAGCATATGCAAGGCTGCATAGTTTGAGCTGAGACGCATCAAGCTCCATTCGCAAATATCTATATGTTGATGCCACTAAACCACTTGTGCGTTCATTAGTACGTTCAAAACTGGATTACTGTAACTTAATTATGTCTGGCTCGTCTCAATATGTACCCCATATACTTTAACAAGTTCAGAACAACTCGCCGCTCCTCTTCTCTGTATCCTACAATTAATATCCATTCGATCCTGAATCAAACACAAAATTTGTTCTCTGTGCTACGTTTCACTGACGGACTCCAGTTCAAGATAACTCTCTGGCATCACACCAGTACGATACTTAACGCTTTTCTTCTTTCAACTGTATACTCATTATTCCCATAATGAAAACGAAGTCATATGGACAATGTTATTTTACATTCCAGGGCCCAGCAACGTGGAATGAATTGCCCATTGATATTAGACACAAAGGCACATTGATCCCTTTCAAGAGTGATCTTAAAACTACCTTTTTACAAATGTAATAACAAATATAAAGGCCTAATAATGTTCACTGCCCTAAATATTTTCAGCATTTTTAATGTTTTCTACTTTCATGGTGTTTATTTTGTTTCAGCTGTGGTTTCAGCACACTAACTTCTAATTTGCTGTTGTATGTTGCATCCAACAATACTAACTATTTTCATAACCTTATCTCTTGTATAATAGATAATGTCGCCACCAATAGCTCGATCCACATTAATTTTTCAAATGTTGTGAATTATTGAAATCATACCATCATTGTATCGTTTGAGTCTTAAATTTAAACTCTTGTATCATCTGTCGCCATCAACAATTTAAGTCTTATTGGATGGATGGATGGAACGATGGATGGATGAATGGATTGTTGCAGTGATGGAAGGAAGGATTAATGGATCGATGCATGGTCGGGTGGATAGATAGATAGATAGATAGATAGATAGATAGATAGATAGATAGATAGATAGATAGATAGATAGATAGATAGACATACAGACAGACAGACGGATAGATAGATAGATAGATAGATAGATAGATAGATAGATAGATAGATAGATAGATAGATAGATAGATAGATAGATAGATAGATAGATAGATAGATAGTTGAACATCTTGTCTTGTACTGACAACATCTGGGATGGATGGATGGATGGATGGAACGACGGATGGATGGATGGATTGTTGCAGTGATGGAAGGAAGGATTGATGGATCGATGCATGGTCTAGATTGATGGATGGATGGAGGAATGGATGAATGGACGGATGGAAGGATGATATGTGTTTTAACATGAAATTATGGAGCAAATGTAGTTGAACATCTTGTCTTGTAATGACAACATCTGGGATGGATGGATGGATGGATAAAACGATGGATGGATGGATGGATTGTTGCAGGGATGGAAGGAAGGATTGATGGATCGATGCATGGTCGGGTGGATAGATAGATAGATAGATAGATAGATAGATAGATAGATAGATAGATAGATAGATAGAGAGAGAGAGAGAGAGAGAGAGAGAGAGAGAGAGAGAGAGAGACAGACAGACAGACAGACAGATAGATAGATAGATAGATAGATAGATAGATAGATAGATAGATAGATAGATAGATCGATGAATGAATGAATGAATGAATGAATGAATGAATGAATGAATGGATGGATGGATGGAAGGATGTATTGATGGATGGTTCGGTGAATGGATAGATAGATAGATAGATAGATAGATAGATAGATAGATAGATAGATAGATAGACAGACAGACAGACAGACAGACAGATAGATAGATAGATAGATAGATAGATAGATAGATAGATAGACAGATTAAATAAAGGATTGATTAAAGGATTGATACATTGATAGATAGATAAATTGAGTGATTCATTCTTTCATTCATTTTGCAGAAGGAAAAGATGGGAACAAAACAAAGTTGTTTATCACCAACGGGCACAGAACCTAGATATAATGCAAGAACAAATGTCAATCATTTATCTCCATCGCCGGTTGTAAGTATCGTGTATTGAAAAAAAGATCAATTACGTGATTAATGATAATTAATTCTAATCAGGTATCTTACTCTGGCCGCCATTAGCGACATCAAATCCTTTGTTCTCATGCAAGAAAGCGTTTCTCAGATAGAAGGACTAAGGTCAAATTACGTCAGGTACAAAATAATATTATTCAGTAGGAATTCAACTCACAGTTGTGAGCACAATCCTCTTTAATGTTAGTTACATGTTAACGTGATACAGCTTTCTTGTAATTGACAAATCGAGTATACTATATTGTATGATTTATATTGTTTTCGTACATTTATATGTTTGGAATAATATTGTTGTTTTAAACCGATTTAAAGGAGCAGCGTACATGAGGATACATATAATCAATTTATTGATATGTATTTTAACCTGAAATTATGCAGCAAATAAAGTTGAACATCTTGTCTTGTACTGACAACATCTGGGATGGATGGATGGATGGAACGATGGATGGATGGTCGGATTGTTGCAGGGATGGAAGGAAGGATTGATGGATCGATGCATGGTCTGGTGGATAGATAGATAGATAGATAGATAGATAGATAGATAGATAGATAGATAGATAGATAGATAGACAGACAGACAGACAGACAGACAGACAGACAGATAGATAGATAGATAGATAGATAGATAGATAGATAGATAGATAGATAGATGGATGGAGGAATGGATGGATGGAAGGATGATATTTGTTTTAACCTGAAGTTATGGAGCAAATGTAGTTGAACATCTTGTCTTGTACTGACAACATCTGGGATGGATGGATGGATGGAACGATGGATGGATGAATGGATTGTTGCAGGGATGGAGGAAGGATTGATGGATTGATGCATGGTCAGGTGGATAGATAGATAGATAGATAGATAGATAGATAGATAGATAGATAGATAGATAGATAGATAGATAGATAGATAGATAGATAAATAGATAGACAGACAGACCGATAGATAGATAGATAGATAGATAGATAGATAGATAGATAGATAGATAGATAGATAGATAGATAGATAGATAGATAGATAGATAGATAGATAGATAGATAGATAGATAGTTGAACATCTTGTCTTGTACTGACAACATCTGGGATGGATGGATGGATGGAACGATGGATGGATGGATGGATTGTTGCAGGGATGGAAGGAAGGATTGATGGATCGATGCATGGTCTAGATAGATAGATGGATGGATGGAGGAATGGATGAATGGATGGATGGAAGGATGATATGTGTTTTAACATGAAATTATGGAGCAAATGCAGTTGAACATCTTGTCTTGTAATGACAACATCTGGGATGGATGGATGGATGGATGGATGGATGGATGGATGGATGGATGGATGGAACGATGGATGGATGGATGGATTGTTGCAGGGATGGAAGGAAGGATTGATGGATCGATGCATGGTCGGGTGGATAGATAGATAGATAGATAGATAGATAGATAGATAGATAGATAGATAGATAGATAGATAGATAGATAGATAGATAGATAGATAGATAGATAGATAGGTAGGTAGCTAGGTAGTTGGATAGATAGACAGATAGATGGACGGATTGATAGATTGATTAATGGATTGCTATCTTGATTGATAGATAAATTAAGTAATTCATTTTTTTCATTCATTTTGCAGAACGAGAAGATGGGAACAAAACAAAGTTATAAATTTCCAAAACCGAAAATAGGACCGAATGATACTGCAAAAACATCGCCGGCTGTATGTATCATGTATTGATAAAAATATCAAATCCTAGATGAGTTATAATTAGTTCTAATTAGATATCGAACTCCGGCAGCCATTAGTGGCATTAAATCCGTTGTTCATATGCATGAAAGCGTTCCTCAGATAGAAGGACTGAGGTCGAAAATACGTAAGGTATAAAATAATATTATTCAGTAGTCTTGTACTGACAACATCTGGGTTCCAATGCGAATACACTCAATGTGTACATACATACTATCGAGTTACAGATAAGTTGAAAAAGAAAATAAAGTGTGCATGAGACAATCAATATGCAACAAATGAACTCAGGTAAAACAATTAAGATATTCTCCTGAAGGATCGTCACCGCTTAATTTGTCAACATCATTCACTTCTCGTAATCGTTTTACTTCAACTCCATTGACTGAAACTACGCTTGACGTAAACTTCGGAATTCACAAATATTAAACAATCTGGAGTTTAACCTTCTACTTCTAGAACCGCAAGAAAAAAGTGAACTAAAACGATTATTATGTGAATAAGGGCACATGTTTCTTAATTTTCCAACACGAAGAAATAAAAGCTAGCATAATGCTGAAAGTGTAGATTTTACACAAGTGAAACCGCATCCTTATAGGATGAAACCTTTCATACAGGACACTTGAAAAACGGAAATTTAGTGTGTGTTGAAGAATAATTGTATTGAACTGCGCAAATGAAACTGGAGTTCACCATGTATTATTTTGCCTGAACCAGATAATACATTCCACGTGTGACTGACTATAGAAAGGTCTACAATGCCACCAAAAGAGATTTATTTCCATTGCCAATAATGATGAATTGACATAATTGAAAGTATAAAATATGTAACCGATTTGGACAATTTGAAAGGTTTCGGGCACATTCAAGACAAGGAAAGAGCAAACGAAACTTTGGCATTTTCATAAAGATCGACTCATCAACAAAAATATAATGCCGTTTTGTATGACAAAATTTCCGTGAACATTCATTCCATCATCTAATAAACATATTAAACTCTGGTCTAGATAAGGGTGGTACTTACATCGACCACGTTATAATTTACCAAGATATCTGACAAAATCATTTGGAAGCCATTTGAAAATGTTTGATCGATAGAGTGATATAAATTTGGCAATTCATATAGGTACAATTGAGTTTTGCCCGTCCATGTGTTATATTTTCGTACATATTGTTGGACACTTTCATGTTAAATATATATAAGTTTAGCGCAAGGGTTTCGCTGAATTCTAATTGCACGGTAGTAAACATAATCTAATGCGATATTTGGGAAGTGCTGGATAACATTGAAATGATTGCCTTAATGTTCCATTATTACAGAAGTTCTGGCAAATCTACGTTCGATATGCAAATTTCATTTGTCTGATAAAGTTGAGGATGATTTTATAAATTAAGAGTGCAACAGTTCTTCACGTATTTAAATTGTATGTTGAGTCAAGTGATCCGTGTGGTTCATGTAGTTTTATTATAAAGAGGAAATAAGTGGTGTGGATCATCCAGTGTGCTATTTTCTAAAAATCTACAGAATCGCCGTATAAGTTATTGCAGAGTTTTGAAGACAGGTTTGGCTTTGATGTTGGTATTGCAACATTTTGAAGTGTATTTTATTTCATCTCCTTTTTTCATTATTATATTCAGTGATAGTGATTATAATGCTTTTACTTTCATTAACAACATTAAAAACAAAATTCAGAGATTAGTTAGATTTTGTTTGATATTATGAGTAAACAAGCGTGATATTAAGCAAATTCAGGGAAATAATTAACATTTTAATTAGTGTAGCCTCATATGTATATTTGACTAAGATGTAAAAATACGACTAGTAATTCATATTTTTATTTCTTTATGAAGAGATGTGTTATCTATATTTAATTTGTGTTGTGTGCTTCATATTTATCCATTAGTGCGGATGGAGTAGTGAGGTGTGCCTGCTATTTGTCATTTGTTTAAATTTATAAATGGGTTGTTTAATGCGATTTGAAATTTAGAATGATCAAGAAACGAATTTCCGACCCATGTCCTGATCGTTAATTGTGTCTTAAATTACCTATATAAGGTTGTGGTCAACAAAATTATTCAGTTCTCCTTTATGTTCAATATTTCAATAATTTATTGTTGTCTCCAGATATAATTTGAGAAAGACCGTTTATTTAACAAATTTGTTTTGCATAACAAAGTAATCATTGACATTTTGGACTAATCCACTCTTTAGGGACTATTGTAAATGCATTTAAGGACAATCTAAACTATATCGTTTTGACGCATCAAGCCATTTTGTACATCAACCTAGTCAAGACTATTATTGCATAATTACATTAAATCCTGGAATTCATTCGAAACACTCCATACATTTAGGACTTGGGGTTGTGAATTTTTTGGTATTTACTATACTATAGTGCATCTTCCGCTTAAATCTTTTTGTAACTTAGGGAAACAAATTAATTTGTTGATCTTAATACATTTGTTGGTTTCGCTTCTTTCTGTTGTATGTATGTATGTATGTATGTATGTATGTATGTATGTATGTATGTATGTATGTATGTATGTATGTATGTATGTATGTATGTATGTATGTATGTATGTATGTATGTATGTATGTATGCATGCATGCATGTATGTAGGTAAGTATGAATGCATGTATGTATGTAGGTAGGTAGGCATGTAGGTAGGTACGTAGGTAGGTAGGTAGGTAGGGAGGTAATTAGGTAGGTAATTAGGTAGGTAGGTAGACAGGCAGGCAGGTATGTATGTATGCATGCATGTTTTTCTGTCTCCAGTAAAGTGCGAAAAAATCATTGAATTGAAATACATGGGCTTTTGTTTACAGCAATCGCAGCAAGCCAGGGATGCATTATTTTCGACTGGTAGTAATTTCCAGATTTTACAAAAGACTGATGGAGAAGTTAAGGTACCAGAGGCATTAGGCAGACATACGGTTGTACACACATTAAATTACAAGGTAAACTCTTTGTCAGTGACCACCACAAATTTAATCGACACTTTAACATTATTTTGCCATCTTATGTTTTATAGATTGCATAAATACACCAATGTAATGTAAGAAATTGTGCCTTTATGATAATATATAGTGATAACATATAGAGTCGACATATAAATTGTAATCTCACTCTTGGACATTCTTTACAATTTTTTTAGGAGTGTAAATCTTTATTACTTTAAGAGCGCTGAATGTTTCCACGCTTTATGTATTTCTTAAACTATTCTCCCCCTCCCCCAACTCCCCCACGCTCATCCACATGTTAGCAACTTAAGTCATAGCTCGAAAGCCAAAATTAACCGATAATTGTCTTCACATTCATCTATCCTCTGAGAAGCAAAATCGCCTCATAGTTTGAGGCATATTCATTATGCATCACTCCAATCATTAATTCCAGTACTAACACAGCAATCAATCCTACTAAGGAGCAGGTGTCTCGATGATTAGTGTGTCAAACACATGATCAAAACCTTTGGCCACAGCTGTTTGCCCTTAGAGAATCCATTTTGCTCCAGTTCCCTCGGAACTAAATAACCTAGTTGTGTTCCTGGGTTCTAAAGCACCAAAATAAACGATTCCTGCTACTATGACCACACTCTTGGTATCAGTTGATTGAAGGCACAGCTAGTATCGATAGTAAGCATAGCTATTGTATTTATACGTTTAAACTGATCCGTGGCGCTGATTAAGTGAAATGTTCTATTTGACACTGGATTTATTAAGAGGGTATTATATCTGAGTAAAGATATATTGTTTTCCAAGTCAGCACTGGACTTTTACACCATTCACTAATATTTCAAATATTTCACCACATAATACGTCTGATTCTTATTTGTGAATGTCTTAAAGCACATGTCTTTGAGAACTGCGCGATGCAGTCAACAAGCTTTATATATATATATATATATATATATATATATATATATATATATATATATATATATATATATATATATATATATATATATTGTGAAGGGGCAATATAAATTTCTGGCGATCTATCAAGAATACATTAGTTGAGACCAGAGAACCATTAGTTAGATTTATGGAGACACGCACGTGTCATACAGCATCTTGCCGAGTACATTGATGTTTATTTATAGTTCGATTGTCGTTTATAATTAAAACCTTTGTTTATTCAGCAGCCAGACTGACTGCTAGATGCAGGGTAAAGTTCAATTTTCATTGAAAAGTTGTCAAACGTGAGAAAACGCAGAAATGCTGTTACATAAAACGACCAGGTCAGGCTGACCCGACTCAAGCGACTCTGGAATAAAGGAAAAAAGAGCGGCAAAAGTCATTTGGTTTTGATTGGTCACGTTAAATAATTGGTGTGTTTTCACACACAATTTCATAGGATTTAATTTCGTCTTATCGAAATTAAAGACAGGAGTAAAATTTTAAAGAAATTCTTTCGTAAAAACGTGTGGTCCAGGCAAGCTGCCGAAAATTGTTTGGGTGACAAAATGCACAGACGGAGCAAAAAAGCTTTCTGGACGTATTGATGTTACGTAAACTGAGACGTATATTGAGGAAAAGAAACTAGAGGGAAGTGCAGTGAGACGCATAATCCAGTGTTGAAATCAGGCATCGTGCTGAAATTCTACGTATTCAGAGTGTATCCTGAGACGAATGGTGGAAAGTGTCATAGAGCAAAATTCTGAACAGCAACAGAGAAACGGAGACTTGGCACTATCAGTTATGAAATCGTACAATGCGTTGACTTCGATTGTCATATGATGATCTAAAGCTATCAGTAACAGATCGGCTAATTTATTTAAATATATTTTGAGTTTTTCTTGTAATTCGGTGAAAGTTTTATTTCTAAACCGTATTCCTAATCAAAATAATTTTTTCACAATTGTATATGTAATTGATAAAATTCTTTGTTTATCTTTACGGGGGCTCGTATTTGTTTTGTTCAATATATCTTCTCAGTTCACTATATCTTTTTCCATACTCGAACCTAGGTAATCATATCGAGGGCGGTCGTCTCTTAGATAACGAGTACCAAAAAGGGGTGGGTTATAATATTTATTATTATTATATTTATACAACCCCATGACAAGTGGGGCAGTAATATATATAATAATAATAAAATAATAATAATAATAATAATAATAATAATAATAATAACAATAATAATAATAATAAATAATCCATCATCATAACACCACCAGACCCGCCTCATAACACATATATATATATATATATATATATATATATATATATATATATATATATATATATATATATCCTCTCTGCGCCCTCTGGTGTTTGAGGCGACAGCGAGGGAGCACCATTTTGGTCCGTCGGCAGCTGTTGCGGGGGCTGTCTGCAGGGTGAGGCCTCTGATCTTAAGGTCTCTATCCACGGTTCGTCGCCAGGTCTATTTGGGTCTGCCACGGTTCCTTTCCCCCTGTGGGGTCCATCTCAGTGCCACCCTTGGTAGAAGGTATTCTTCAGACGTGGCTGAACCATCTCCAAGTTGCAATGATCTCAGAGATGATGTCATCCGTGGCCAACGTACTGCCCAGGTATGTGAAATCGTCTACTCCTTACAGAGGCTGGTCGTTGATGGTGATTGGGTTTCCCACTCTAGTGTTCTTCCTCAAGAATTTTGTCTTCCCTATGTTGACTCGAAGACCTATGGTGCTTGCTGTCTGTACCAATTGGTGTGTCTTCTGTTGGATATACTGATGTCTGCTTGCCAGCAACCCGATGTCGTCGGCATAGTCCAGGTCATCCAGCATTGAATTGAACGTCCACTGTATTCCTTGTATCTTGCCCTCTGCGGTGCGGCGCATGACCCAGTCAATGGCCAGTGAGAAGAGGATCGGAGAGAGAATTCATCCTTGCTTCACCCCGGTTTCCAACTTGAATGGTTCAGTGAGTAGGTTGTTGTGGATTACTCTGCACGTAAAGTTCTCGTACAAGGACTTGCTGAAGTTGACAATTTTCTGGGGGATGCCATAGTGTCGTAGGATCTTACACATAGAGTCTCGGTGCAGATTGTCGACGACCTTCTCAAAGTCCAAAAAGACCACATAAAGGGATCCATTCCACTCATGGGACTGCTCAAGATCTGCCTCAGTGTGAAGTTGTGATCGTTGCAGGATTCATAAAGCCAGTCTGTTCCTGGCGTAGGATGCCGTCCATAGCTTTTGTGATGCGTTGAAGAATGATACGGCTGAAGATCTTACTGGAGAGGGATAGTAAGGTGATTCCTCGCCAATTTTTTTCCTTCTTGGTAAGTTTGACTATGATTCCGGTTTTCCAGTCATTAGGTGCTTTTTCACTGTCCCATATCTTTTGGAGAATCTAGCAAAGAAGCTGTGGCGTCTCTGTGTCTTCTGCCCTTGAGCATCTCGGGACATGGTCCAATATATATATATATATATATATATATATATATATATATATATATATATATATATATATATATATATATATGTGTGTGTGTGTGTGTGTGTGTGTGTATGTAAATATATATATATATATATATATATATATATATATATATATATATATATATATATTCATCGACTCTATGGTATTAAAAAAGAAAAGAGAAGCAATAAGCTTTGTACAATTCACAAAATAATTTTTTTCTCTTGAATACAAAGTGAAAACATAAAATATCAAAAGAAACTTATGGTATTGCCCAATTTACATCCAAATCTCTATTTCTAACAATGTTTCTAAGAGTACTCTGTATTACCTGTGAATACAAAAGTTCAATATATTACAGCCGAAATGAATTACTGGGCCTCAATATAATAAAATTGATTATGCCAGGACCTTACAGCATGAATAATTAATTTCTAGAAAAGCAGGATTGTTTAATCATCTGCCTGATCTCAGGTCACAATTTGCATTTTTTTCTAACCAAACTATTTTTTTTATTAACAGTTACCTTTGGAAAGCTCAAGAGTTAAAATGTTAGCTATAGTTAGACGTTTATTACTAAAATTATAATTAAAAATGTAGTAAACAACTTGTTGACCCGGCAAGTCTTTTGAAATTTCCAAAGTTATAGACTAAGATTCAGATACATATGTTTACTACAAAACCAAAATCAAGGATTAGTTATGGTACAAAACGAGCTTGATTTTGGACAAAGTCAAGTCCAAAATACAATTATCCAAAGCATATAATAAAAATATAAAATATAACAAACTAATTAAAACATTGCATAATAATTAGACGTAATAATACATAGCTTTCAAAGGTATATTTACATATTATGTGCTTAAGGACAACGTTCAGATTCAAAACATTTATATACCTGATGGGAAATACTTGTTTCTTTCTTCCATATTGTGGAGGTAGGCTCAAATGATAGATTCTAAGTTTATTGTTTCTATCCGCCCACCCCATCCTTGAATTCTGCATCATTTCTCCTCCAATCAATCAATAGCAAACATCAAAAAGGAAAAAAACACAATTTACGATCCCATGCATACTTTGATTGGCACATTGCTCCAATGGTGATATTATAAGAGCATCTTACATTTTCAAGTCCAAATAATTTAAATGATCAAATCTTATCTTCTTGAAGATTATTTGCAAATTGAAAATTATATAACTTCCCCGACATTACCAATTATATCGATCTAGAATGGTAATTGCTATGCGATATATTTTCATATGAAATCAACCCAACATGAGACAACTTCAATAGATGCATTTTTCATGTCACTTAGAATATTCCACAATAATATTTTATTAAAAACATGGCAAATATCGCTGTGTAATGGATATCTGGCTCGCAAAGCACAGGTATATACGAAACTTTGCAATAAGCTTCCTGTGACCCCGTGGTTCTTTTCGGATCTTCTGGTTTTATTTCCCACTGAATATAGTGGCCGCCATGTAAATTGCCGATAATATGCTGAAAGTGATGACAAACCCTATGAAGCCAAACTAAACTAAATCGTATTATTATGCAGGTAGCTATTCTCCGTCCGATTTAGTGTTGACCAGTGCCTTTCATTAATGTTCCGATATAATGAGAGACTGTCAAGCCGCTTGTTAGTAACAGTTCGTTTCTGTCAAACACTTTAAAACATATTTTACAGCTGGGCATGACCGTGAATGAACTATATTAACTTGTCGGTAATGGTGACTGTTAATCGTCACACCGCGGATGGTTTTGTGACGTGCTTAGGTCTCGCTCTTTACCTGTCTTGTTTTATTGCAGCTTAGTTTTGCAACATATATGCCCTAAGCTGCTAAATATTTGATGCAAATCTCACTTTCAGATTTTTAATACTGTGCCACTTTGAATAACGAATCTCTAGGTACAGTGTGTGTAAACATAACCAAATGCAAAAATCAATTTTCGCATATTCATTTTGTGACAGCCACTATTGAAACCACTCTAATACCATACCGATTAACTAACACGTTCTTTTTGACACTGGAATAGTTTTCGAGTTTTGTCCACCTTTAAATTGAATGCAGTGACAACATTACTTACAATCAGAGAAAGTGGGTATGGCAAATAGATTCACAATATTTTATACGCAAATATCGACTAACCTTACTTGTTCAGAATCTTTGCTTTTAAACCCACAACCATCCAAGAGAGATCAACCAAAGACAGTATCACGATGCTGAGAAAAGCTAAAGTATGAAAATACATGTAAAACGATTTTACTGCAACGGAAACTTTTTGTATATATATCATTGTTATTTTTGTCTTTCGCAGAACGAGGATGTTTCAAGAGGTCAGCAAGAAAGGTACTGTTAAAAAGTAGTCAGAATTTCATTACTCTTTCTCTATTCGTAGATGACAATGCTCTTATTCGCGTATTTGTGAACATTCTCTTCATACGTGTAGTTATATCGATAGATTTGCATGGTAGTCTTGCTACAAGAAAAGCAAAGTAATGTCCAACGTCGCTCACTAAGCAGTGCATGTTAAGTAATAGTTGTATCGTACATGCATAAAAACGAGAAAGTGTTTGACTGATGTAATAATGACAGTGATTATAATTTACAAACGAGTCAACATTTATCATGCTTTGCCAATCTCCATAAATAAATAAATGGAAGTTCAAACATTGACCACAATGGCTGTGCAAAAGTAAACTAATTTTAAAAAAACTGAGTTAGTCACATCTATTTACTGGCGTTACATTTCCTTGGTTTGCATTTTTAATACTACCATGATTTTTTCGTTTGGGATTTGTGCCCATACATTTGATTGTCCAATCACCAGTGACGTTAGCATGATACACCCGGGTCAAATATATGATCAATCGAAGTTTTAATCATGTGCATATACCTGAAATCTATCTACTTTGCTATATATCAGTATATACACGTATCTATCAATGTATGTATTTGCTGTTTTCTTTGTTATACGAACAACCAAAATGTGTGCTAATAATTGTATAAATTTTGTTCCTACTGGATACCAAGCAATATATTTAACCAGTCGGGATCACATTGTATGCATACTAACACATAAATCTTGTGTCGGCGTAGACAACTTGGAGTTAATTTTACATATGTGCTCTACTAATAGGCTTTGCTTCTTGTGGTTGAACTAGAGGTCAGTCTTCAGATGATAAATGTTAATTATTAGATACCCCTAAATGTCAGTCCGATATGAGATCGTAAATGAATCTGCGGACCATTTCAAGTCAGTATAACGTTAATATTAATAAATTCTGCTGTGATTGATGAGTTTATACTATTCATCAATACCTCATGTTTTTCTTGATGTCCAAATAATTCCACCAGCAGATAGATGGTTAAGGCGTTCCTCATAAGCCTCGTTTCCATGTAAATAATCACGTATAAGATTAACAAGCAGATTATGCATTGCTAACAAATCACAGTGGAGTAGACAAACTATTTAGCTGGATACACCTCAAATCATTGTGACTACGTTAGTGGAGAACATGAATAGATACGATTCAATGCGTCTTCGACACTTGCTAAATCTATCGAAATTTAGTGGCTCTGCTTTCGTACATCTGCAGGCAAAATCTAACACAGTTATCATATTAGACGCATAAATGCATCGACGGAAAGAACAGTAGTTTTTGCTTTTCTCCTGGTCTTGGTCAATTTTTGAGAGATACAACCGGTTTCGTTGAAAGCCCAAAACAATTTGTGTCAGGGAAAATGATTTTCACCAAACTATTTAGTCCACAAATATAAGGGGAAATTTCTTAAAGTTGGCAGTGAATCACTGCCAAGTCTTTTAAACCCGAAGATTTAACTACACTGGTGTTTTACGCGAATGAACCTTATTTGCACACACATATGACAAAGGTTTGTTATGCGTTTGAACCTGACCTGGACTTGAAGTACGGGTTTTGCGCGAATTTGCTCATATTTTTTAATATCAATAGACATTCAAACATGGCATCACGAAAAAGAAAAGATGACTTCAACACCACTGACGTCTTAGCGCAGACAAAATCCAGAATACCTAAGCAAGGTTACGTATTTACTAATTCTGTTATTGCCTTGATTTGTTGTTAAATATGATCATGATATGGTAAACATGGGTTATTTTGTATTCAATTGCACCATTAGCAGACAGTCATTAGTGTTATAATGTACTCAATGATTTTACGGAATCCTTGAAGTAGTCTATAAACTCGTACATAATTAAGTTCTTTTCCACAATCGTTTTAAGCATCCACCTATCTCAGCAGCAGAGGAGGCGAGCCGGACAACATTTTCAAACAAGTTTTCAATGGATTAGGGCTTAAAACCCTATCAAAACAATGAAATCAGGCAAAAAATCAATGAAATCAGGCCAAAAACAAATCAATGAAATCAGGCAAAAAAATAATGAAAAAATCAATGAAATCAAAAACATGATCATGCTGGAGTAAAAACTCTTCAACCGAATATTTTATCAAGTCCGATACGATATCGTGTCCTCGGGTCTGCTAAATTTATTGTCACAAATCCGTGTGGTTTTGACTGAGCGTGACTAAAGAAATTTCTAAATTGATTATGATTCATATCACCGCAGCACCAAGTTTGCCAAATATTTCGTAGTGTATGAGTATCAACTCCGTTAAATACACACAACACATTGCAATTATCGCGAATCACTATTGGTATTTGTGTGTACCGTTGAGTCACATATATCACGTCCGTGTTTTTATGCCTGCCTCGGGAAAAGATTCTAGCAGGATTTTTTTGATTATCAAACATGATATCGTCATACACGACTAAATTGTTAATACTTCCATCGATGTCTTCCACGGAAGGGGCTTCCTCTATATCAGTAATAAATTCAATAAAATCATCGTCCATTTCAAATTCTTTTGCTTTCTCGTTAAAATCCTTGAGCACTTCATAGCATCGCTGATCATCTACACTCGGGGCTATTAAATAGAATTTGTCCCATTTCATCCATCTTGTTATCAAATTAAGTAACAATTGTGTTTTGCCACTTCCAGATGGTCCGATTATCATCATTCCAATTGAATTCGGTAACATTTCATGGTGTTTAATAGGTTCCCGTCGTCGGGTAGCTGAATAATCAATTACATTCATGATGTTATATATAAATTATGGATCTATATTGTGTGAAGTGTAAAAAAACGTACTGGCACAGATGGCTTGACGACGATTACAACAAAAAATAACCGATCAGCGCTTTCTGGTAAATGCGTACAATGTAGTACAAAGAAATTTATATTTGTTTCTAAACCCAAGGAACCTTTAAAAAAAACGAGGAGGTGATATCGCAGCCAAGCTAACTAAACTCCCTGGAACCCCATGGGCAAAATACCCCGTAGAAAAACACCTCCCAGGATATAGTTACTGTGGTCCAGGAACACGATTAGATATCAGACTCAATAATCATAACCAACCCAACCCCGGTGAAGAACCAATAAACGCCATTGATAAGGCCTTTCACCTTCATGATGTCGCTTATAAAAGCAGCAATCTGCAATACAGGCATCTAGCAGATGTGAAATTAATTCATGCGTTAAATGCCATTACTGATAAATCCTTCAAAGAAAAATTGGCTTCATTTTTGATAAAATCGGCTATGAAAAGTAAATTGATGTTAGGTGCTGGTAATTAATAACAACATGGAATCTATTTACTATTCTCCAAAAGGATACTGGAGGGGTAGCGCTGCAATCCATAAACTCGCTAGCGCTGCAAAAGTGAAAAACACCACTGCGGCTCATTGGTTATCCAAACAGGCACTATGGCAAATTTATCTACCACCGCCTAAACAAATTAATTACTCGCATTTTGATGTGACCTTTCCTAATGAAGTTCATCAGGCTGATATATTATTTCTGCCACATGACAACGGTTACAAATACCCTTTAACCATAATTGATGTTGCAAGTCGATACAAAGAAGCAGAACGGTTAAAAACAAAATCAGCCACTGAAGTTGCTTCTGCATTTGAAAAGATTTATCGAAGGGGCCCTCTGCACTGGCCAAATGTATTACAAATTGATCCTGGCAAAGAATTTCAGGGTGCAGTGTTATCTACAATGAAATATCACAATGTCACCATCAGACGGGGGCATACTGCGCTACATCGTGATCAGGCAATTGTTGAACGATTTAATCGGACGATTGCTGAGCGGTTATTTGGATATCAATACGCAAAAGAATTCATCCAAGAAAAAAAGATCCCGTGAATGGGTTAAAAGGTTACCAGCTGTGATTACTGCGCTGAATAACGAGATTACTAGAACAATTAATTTGAAACCTATCAATGCGATTAAAATGAAGTCAATACCTGAAAAACCACAAAAAGAGTTCAAAGAACCAATTCTTGGTAGTAATGTCATTGTGAGGTATTTATACGAACCAGGAGAGCTTGAGGGCGGCAGAAAAAGGGCTACTGATCCTATTTGGAGTGTTACTGCACACAAGATATCTAGTATAACACGATCTACGGGTAGACCTCCAGTCTATAAACTGGATTCAACTGCCCCTCAGCGGGGTTTTACTAGACAACAATTACAAGTAATACCCGAGGATACTCAATTGCCACCACGGGGTCTTAACTAGCACCGTTGCGTCTATTGCACTCAAGACAAGTCAACATCACATTGTTTCTGACATGACCGAGATTTTTATTTTTTCTGTCTACGGTGAATTGGCGAGGATCCTTATCCGAATACTGCCAACGCATTATACAATTGCAACTTGCGCAGTGATTATTCTGTTGTTTCTTCAAAGTGATTATTAATTTAGCATCAATATCAAATTCTCGTTGGTTTTTTTTGTCCTGTTGTTTGTAACCGGAGAGTTTTTTTATCAATAATTTTAACATCAATATCATCCATTGTTGTGTCATTATCATCGAAAACAATTCTTCGAAGTTGATTTATTTTTCGTACTCTGGATACTGAAAGATAGACTAAATTTGACCATTCGATGCGATTATCTACCATCCAAACAATTGTATCCGATATAGTCAATCCTTGCGAAGAATGTATTGTTGCTGCGTATCCTAGCGTCCAAGGGGATTTATTAGCACGCAATGCATCTTCAACCACGCTGATATCAACCAGCACAATATCATTTAATACCATAATTTGTTTTTCACTCTGTCCTGGAATATCAACTTCGATGTTCTGTTTTCGTGTATCCGATGGCCTATAGCATAACGGTACTGGAAGTGTTGCAAATTTTTGTTTATGCAATTCAAATAACTTCATCTGAAGTGTGTCTCTGACTATTTTTCTACTTGCAATTATTAAATCATTTGGTCTCCATGCTTCCCAAAACTCATTCATTGGAGTTTCCGAAATTATTTCACGGGCTATTTCACACTGGATTTTATCCGGTTGTAATCTGATTAGTTTCTTCAATTCTTTTAATTCATTATCAAGTGATCTATGATCGGTATCAATGTCTTCATAATAGTCTACAAAACCCTTTAGCCATTCATGTGGGGATGCACCTACAAATGGTGGTGGTTGGCCGTGATCACCGCACATGACGATTTTTGTATTTTTCAATAACAACCACTCAAGAAATATTTTTAATACATCTTCTGACACTGTGTCTATTTCATCCCAAATGATAATTTCAGGAATAAATTTCTCTCCCATATGCTCAGGAGTCCATTTATCTCCCTTCCATCGGAAAAAGCTGTGATAGGTACAGGCATTTACCCCTCTCTGTATCATTTCTCTTGCAAGTCTGTGTGTTGGTGTTAGTACAATCATATTTGGATTGGAAACACGAAATAACTCAATTGCCCGGGTTGTTTTTCCTGACCCACCACAGCCGTTTAAATAAATTGTTTTATACCGGCATATTGGATAAGAAATCGGTGGTGCATTAGAAAATTCTGAACACTGATTGCTTTCTAAATAATTATTTTCAATTGTAACATCTGCTGATTGAATATAATCATGAAGCATTTCTTTCTTAATTCTCCATGACCCCCCAATTCTCGTTGCCAGTAGCCTTAAAATCAGCCATTTTGCTATTTATGTAAAATGAGTCAGTGGCAACTCTAACTGTGGTGTTAGGAAATTTATTGATCATCGAAAACAGATTAATAGAAGCATAACCAAGCATAGAAGCTCTCAAATGTGTGTACTGGGGATTGGATCCATCATTGTAAGTAACAATTGTACCCAATTTGGTTCCATCGGAAATAAATGCGTCTTTACGATTGACATATAGGCCTTTATTCGTTAGATCCGCGATTACAAAATCGTATTCAGCATTGTCTATAATTAATCGTGAAGAATATCTTGTATTGTCATATTTGCCACCCTGGGTGAATTTACCGATTATTCTTCGTCCAAGATCTTTTGCTTCATTGTTTCTGATTTCAAATAACTGTTTGGACCAATCCATGATTTGTTGTTCATTAAAATCAGGAAACAGTTTTCGCTGTTCACTAATTATTTTTTCTAGATCGGGTTGTGGTAACCAGACTGATTTCTGTGCTCGATAGGATATAATTGCTTCACTGACAATTAATGATTTTAACATCTTACAATCAAGCATATACCGTAATAACACTATTGGCATCCAGTGTTTTTCAGACATGTGTTTACCAATCCAAAGATAACTACACGGATGAAGTCCTGTAGCCAATTCAAATGATACTACACAAGCGAATCCTGTTAAATCAAAATCAGGCAGTGGTCCATTAATCGCAACACGGGTCATTTCGTGTGTGGGGTGTCCTAATCGTTTAAAATATTTCTCACATTCTCCATATCCAAGAAAACTTCCTGGATAACACGCAATCATATCAACGGAAATAACGGTTTCAGGGTCGCATTTTGTATTCCATAACCCTCCATGGCTGTATTCAAGACAGGACAATCTAACATCTGATAAATACTCACTTCTTGTTGGTTTCCACGCGTTTTTCTTTCTAGCAAAATGTGCTGCAATTGATGGTAGTGTAAAACAGTTTGCTAATAATTGATCGTTGTCTTCCCCTTCCAGTGAAAACTCACTAGCTAGTTTTTTCATTTGATTATGCAGTTCTTCAGTACGGTACAATTCTCCGTTGGGTCTTACAAACTGATCAAATCTACATTCCTCGTCTGAAGTACTATAAAATAGCCACATTGACACAGGATCGTTTTTACTCAAATGGTAAATAGCATCAAATAATTTCTGCTCTGAAAAAAACTCTTCGGTTTGGGATAGATATTTTACGGTTCTATCCCGTGGGAATATTGTTACTGCAGATGACCACGCGTGTTCATTATGATCAATAATCTGTATTGGAGCTCCCTTTTTTGATTGATATTTCGGTTCTTTTAATACTTCACCGGTGATTGTTCTTACCGATATTGGAAATCTCAGTGATGTTTCTAATTTAATTATATCCTGAATTGTTGCCCCATTCTCTTTTACCGTTAATTCCCATTCGGTTATTTTTTTTGTCTTACATCAGTTAGTTTATTTCCCCGGGACGCATTTGTGAAGTGTTCCTTTATTCGTTCTGCTACACAATTGAGCCCTGTCGAATATTTCATGGGTGCTAGTTTTGCAATATCAGGTTTTTCATTCAGCGGATATATCCCGTAAACAATTGCTGTGACAGGATAAGATCTTTCGTAGTATGGTTTATCAATTCCCCGTCAAAATTCCTGGTTTGGAATCCTGATTCACAGTGACAGTTTTTTTGTCCCTGAGAATGGGTTCAAATTTATCCCTAATAATCCATTTTCCATCATCACGGATAAGGAATTTTATTCGAAAAAAATTTCTTTCTTCCCCAAGACGTGAGATTATCACTGCTGCTTTTTCATCATTCATGGTAGCGTCAACAACACCATCAATTCGAAATGTTGACCAACAATAAGATGCTCCATCACGCTTGAATTCATTAAAACAGTCTCTGATTTTACTAATCATGGCTTTATCAAGAATTTTATTTTTGGGTGTATTAGAAACTATATCAAGATTGAATTGAGCAACTTTCCAGGGTAATCTCTTGTTACGTTTTTTGGGTCTATCGAGATTAAATTTAGGCTTAATTTTCAATAATCTCTTAAACTCCTTCATATTTCCGTCTATTAAACGTTTTTTTGGTTTATCGAGATTAAATTTAGGATTAATTTTCAATAATCTCTTAAACTCCTTCATGTTTCCGTCTCTTGGACGTTTTTTTGGTTTATCGAGATTAAATTTAGGATTAATTTTCAATAATCTCTTAAACTCCTTCATGTTTCCGTCTCTTGGGCGTTTGAGATTAATTTTCAATAATCTCTTATTTCCGTCTTTTGGACGTTTTTTTGGTTTATCGAGATTAAATTTAGGATTAATTTTCAATAATCTCTTAAACTCCTTCATGTTTCCGTCTCTTGGACGTTTTTTTGGTTTATCGAGATTAAATTTAGGATTAATTTTCAATAATCTCTTAAACTCCTTATGAGTATTGAATTTAGCATTTTTCGAAGGCAATCTCCTTAACTCCTTCATGCTATACTAAAAACAAGTATTTAAATGAAAGATTTATGTATAATGAATCACTGCAAATGGCTTATGATTGGATCAGTCACTGAATTAGACAAATAGTATAGTATACGAATGAACCAAGAATTCAGACAGCATCCTGTGAGTACAAATTATGAAGCATCCAGTGATGGTGTTGTAAGACACTGTAGACTGAAGAAACCAGTTGGGAGGGATAATGGTATGGGGTATTTGTTGTTTACTGTTGGAAAGAAGAAATATTACAATCATCGTTTCGTATTTGAATGTTTTAATGGATTGATCGAGGATGGTCTTGTTATCGATCACAAGGATTCTAATCCGAAGAACAATTCTTTATCAAATCTGCAAGCTATCACACAGAGTGAGAATTCCAAACGAGGAAGGACTGGCACTTGCTCAAAAAAAACGAGACCAGTAAAATCTTTTAATGCAACAACTAACGAAGAGAAAATATTTCAATCAATATATGAAGCCGGCAAGTATTTCAATATTTGTAGAGCCTCAGTACGATTCGTTGCAGAGGGGGTTTGTCGATCTGCGATTTCAAAAAAGACTGGACAAAAAATTCGATTTAGTTATGTCTGATACGCCATATTTTTCAATTAGAGATATGTCATTGTTATAGAATAATGAATTCTGAAAACATGAATAGCATCATAGTTGAAATTTTAAAATTGAAAAGTCATGATATTGAACTATCAGATGGGTTAAATCCTGATCAAATCAAGTCGGATTTTCAGGATATAGAATACGGAGTTAACAACAACAGGTATATGCTACCAAAGAAATATGCACTAATAAAAAAAAATCAGAATTCTATTAGAGACTCTCTTGCATTTTCCAGTGACATCAGTGTGTTCGTTCTGTTGTATACTATCGTAGAACGAATACGAAAAGAATTGGGTAACGAATACGAATTGAAAAAAGAAGTCAACTCTAAAATTAGAAACCTACGGGCGTTAATTCAAGAAAATGAACAATTTTGATTGACCGACCCCTTTATCATTTTTTGATTGTGACCGACCATTATCATTTTTTGATTGAAATCGACCCTCATTTTTTTAGCACTTTTTGATTGAAAATGACAAAATCAGTGATGGGCGATCAAAAATAGAATGGCGAAAGTCACAGTATTATCTATTTTTATAGCAATTATGTGACTTTCCCCATCAATGATAGAGCCGTTAAAACACTTCCACGATGGTGTTAGATCGGGATTGAACAATTGTTTTGCAATTGAAAAATTGTTTGCGATTTCAAATAATGGTCAATGAAGCATTAACAACCCGATTGGCTCGTGAACGATTAGATGCAATTAAGAAATTTATACCAATTCGTGACTCTGTAAGGAATAAACTGCAACAACGACAGAGTCTTCAGACTGATTTTGCTTTGGGATCTGAAGAATTGTTTAAACCAGTAACCACAGCAACGAAGGGAGTAGAGCATGCTATACGGGGAGATATTCCCGAGACGGGGAAATCTGTTATTGGTGAACTTGAAAAAATAGCAGCGAAAACTGAACAAACAAAACAAATGGAATCAAAAAGAACAGTAGATGATTTACGCGTGAGATTTAACGAGGAAGGATTAGCAGAAATTGATAAGACTGATCCAACAGAAATTCCTGTGCTTGTTGTTACGACTTATGAAAACAGAAAAAAAATGGTTGAAACCAGAACATCATAAGTATGTTAAGAATTTCACTCATTGGGCTGATATATTTTACAAAATCAAAACTAAAACAAGTCAAATTAAGACAGATAGTGCATCATACATCGAATATATCAATGCGGTGGGTATAGTGTATAATCAATACGAAGAGTTAAAACAACAACAAAAAACGCCAAAATTGCAAAGAAAGCGACAGCAACCTGCACAGAAAATATCTTTCTCTCCTAAAAAACTACAACAACTACCACCTGATGATGATGATGATGATGATGATGATGATGATGATGATATTTTTGATTATTTACAAGAAACGGATGAAGCAACTGGTTATAGCAGAAGTGGATTAGGAAATCCAAGGATTGGAAACTCAAAGAGTTTCTGTCCTGATAGTGTTATCATTGATATATCACGATTAGATGTTCTAATCGGAGGTTTCCGAGCTGGAAATAATTCACCGGAAATAATTAATGAAGCAGCTGATATCTGTAGACGGTTATTTCAAGGCGGTATCATGGATATCAAAACATATCGAGATTTCATTGGCGAGTTAGTGGAAAATGGGTATCATAGTGACTGAATTGAAAAATCTGATGACGAAGTCAATTGATTAGATAAATAACAATTGAAAACACTAGTGTTTTTATAATAAGATGATCATACACTACAATCATGATAAACCAACCCCCGTCTATGTAGTTAATTCACGGTTTCCAGTTTATAGAGCATACTACGGAGATGGTTTAGGTAATACCATTGCAGGGTTTTTTGCGAGAATGGCCCCAAAAGTGGTGTCGTTAGCTAAACAATTAGGAATGAAAGCCATTGATGTTATTCGTGATAAGGGTATTGGTGCTGTTGGAGATTTTGCCGGAAAAGCGTTTTCAGCTGCGAAGAATAAAATAACATCATTAGTCAGACGAAAAAAGAAACCGTTACCGTCTGCAGCGGAAATGCCTGCAAGTGTTAGTAAAATTATAAATAACGCAGTAGATGAAAAATTAGCATCATTGGTGACTCCAAGTGACCAAGATAACATGATAGCAAACATGATAGCAGGAAGTGGCTTTAAAAAAACACGACGATGAAAAATCTTTTACGATGAAAATCGTTTACGATGAAAATCCGATTTAGACTCTGATAAATAGAATAAAATGTTCAAAAGGTCACCTGATCCAGCATTTGATATCGATGCCCCAGTGCGTAAAGATGATTCTGTACGCGATTTTCAATTTTATTCTTATCACGCAGTACAACCAGATATCCGATCGCGAATTGAACTTCAAGTGCATGACACCAGTAAATATTTTCTACCGTGTGAGGCATTTATCGAAATCGAAGGAGAACTTGTAACCAATGTTGCAGCTAATACCCCATATGACAATAACCCATCTATCAAAGTTGGGTTCGTCAATAACGGTATTATGGCGTTATTTGAAAGCGCTAGATATCTCATTGATGGAAAAGAAATTGAATCCATTGACCGTGAAGTTGATGTGGCCACAACAATCATAGGGTTAGCGAGATATTCTGATGATTATACAAGATCAGCTGGTCCATCTATGATGTTTTCTAAGGATATTACTGATCACCCTGAACACGTCCAGTATTCTAGAGTCAAGGCAACACAAGCTACCGCAGTTGATCCAGCACCAGCCGGATATACAAGACCAGCTGGTACTTTTGATGTCATTAATAATATTACTAATTACAACCTAGGATTTGCAACACGTGTAGCAACGTTGCATGGACAGCGTCGGCAGTTTTCATGTGCGATTCCACTGCATCATATTTTTGGATTCTGTAGAAACGTCCGAAAAGTTATTTATGGAGCTAAACACACAGTAGCACTCGTGAGAAAGGGTACTGATAATGATGCAATCTGGCGTGATGCTGGTGTTGCTGATGGTAAAGTCATTTTAACAAAACTATCATTATGGATGCCAGTGTTAACTCCATCAATCACAGCAGAAGAAAAATTGTTATCATTTATGGACCAGGGGGGAAAATCATTGTTGAGTTGGTTATCAGTGACTACGGATACTAAACAAGACAATGTTGATGGTACATTCACATGGCATCTGGAATCAAAACAAGGGGTTTCAGCACCAAGTCACATATTTATTGCGTTACAGAATACTGCGCGAGTTGGTACTCAAGAACGAAGTCATATGATATTTGATCAGTTAGGTGTTAATGAAGTATCGCTGAAAATAAACGGACAGCAGGAACCATCCGAGGATATACAACTTGATTACACCACTAACCATATTGCACGTGTCTATTATAACCTGTTGTCATTTATGGCACGTGATCAAAATGTGGATACTGGTTTGCAAATATCACAATTGGATTTTAAAAGCCTCTATCCGATTTATTACTTTTCACTGGAACATCTTGATTTAACAAGACAATCTGTCGTTGATATACACTTTAGAGCCCGTGTAACCCGTCTTGGTGGTATTGCTAGTTATAGAGCAGTTGCTGTCATTCTCAGTGATAAATCAATGTTACTTGAAGGTGTTGGAGGAAGAATGAGAATCATTGATGCACCAGTGGAAAATCTTTGAACGATTTTTCATTGAAATTGTAAACGATTTAGAATCAATCTATTATCTATAATGTCATATAGTAATATTAGTGTTGCGTTAACCCCCGGTCAAATCAAGAAATTGCAATCAGAATCGGCTAAAACATGCGGAACCACAATCACGTTGAAACCCAATCAAATGACTGGTGGTGCAAATAAATTATCGCTGACAACTCGTCAAATAAAACACTTCAATGATGCACTTGTTGCAAAAAAAGGTGTTCAGATTACTCTTTCTGCGGCTGCTATCAAAAATATGATTAAAACAGGCGGTATCTTCCCGTTATTTGCTGCGTTACCAGCGTTGGTTGCGGCAGCGGCCCCAGCAGTTGCAAAAGCAGTCGCATTGGGGGCAGTTGGAGGCTTGGGAGCAAAAGCGATACAAGGCATTACTGAATCATATGAACCGATGAAGGGAAAGGGTTTTAGACTAGGTGTGTTACCAGGATTAATAAAAGCTATCGCATCGAGGCCAAAAGCGAAACAAGGCATTGAACCGAAGACGGGACGAGGGTATAAAAAAAAAGGGAAGGGGGTTGTACCTACCAGGAACCCCGTATTCGTGGTACAGCGGAAAAGGCCTGAGAATCCCAGGAACGGTTTATTAATTGAGGAACCTATGGTTCCCAAATCTTTGACTCCTATGTCCAATTTTGATTTAATGGATGCTGCTAAAAAACTTGCGATTAAAAATTTCAGAGGTGTCTTTATGAAAGATCAATTACCATATCAACCAACCAACACTGAAACAGGTATTATTAATTTAGATAACAGCACCGGACCTGGAACTCACTGGGTTGCATACGCTATTGATCCACGTGCAATCGTCTATTTTGATTCATATGGATTAGCACCGCCAAAAGAGTTTATGTGTTATATAAAAAAATTTCCGATGAAGACTTGGTATTCTACGCTACCAACACAACAAATGAATGATCCACCAATATGCGGCAGTGAAGTATTAAATGTCCTTAACGCTATTTCAGCATCGAAAAAACCACCACACATTGTCGTAAATGATTACACCAGTAATCGCTGGAAATCAAAGAGATTTTAGAGAGAGAAAGAGTTTTACAATAACAATGATTGATATTTGGGGGAGATCTTTGAAACCCGAACCCAATGGCACTGCAACCGGTGATATAAAAAAAATAATTGAAGATGAAATCGCTGAGACGTTGAACTTAACAAGTGTTGACCCCGGGGAAATAGTTGTATTTCAAGACAAACAGGGTAAATTGAAAACTAGTAATGTCTCTCTGGATGATATTTTAGTTAAACAACGAAACGCAATCGAGAATACTATCGCGTTATTTTCCGATCAGGGTAAACTCAAACCGGGTGTACTTATTTCGACGATTACAGATAGATTAAAAACTCTCAACGATGAATTAAAAAATTCTGTGTTGGAACTAACGACACTTCAATCTAAAACTGAAGAACAAGGAAAACAGTTTACCTCATTCCGTAGAAATATCATTGATAAATTTATTGGAACCCCGTTAGATAAAATTGAACTAAAACTTCCGGATATCAAAAAATCCATCGATGAGACGAAAACCTTCATCGAAGCCATCAAAAATGATTTTTCGAGGATGATAACAGTCATTGAAAAAACAAAAATTCCTCATGAGAAAACCAACAACTTAGTATACACTATCCAACACGGATCATTTGCGTGGACACCTACAAACAACAAATTAGATATCACTGCAACCGTTAAAGGTATTTATCGATTAACACTAGTAACACCATTGACTCAATTTAATATTTCATCGTCGAGTTCATCCGGGGTCAATAATACGATTTCAACGATCATCGACAAGAATACAACTGAAAAGTTCACGATAACAGCTACTGATAAAAATTTGGTTAGGGTTTCAACAACGTGGTATGTGGAATTCGTAGCGGATTTAAGTTGAAAATTGCAAAGTAATTTCACTAACGGTTTCAATTGAAATCGTAATTGAAAACGCTAGCGTTTTTAAAATAAAAATGATTTCATCATCGCAATATCGCTATGATCAGGTCAGAGAATTTCAAAATAGACTCAAAACCCTCACTGAGGAGTATGCAATGAAAATTAAAAAATATCGAAGGAGAATTACCGCAATTGATGTTACCGTGTATTCAGTGAGTGGTGTAATCACCGGAGCTGGTTTTATACTGTCTTCAGTGACAATGATTGCCCCGATAGCTGTTCCAATTTGCATTTTTGCGGCAACAACAATCGCTGGAATTATTTCAATAATAACAATAAAAATATCATCATGCAGCCAACGGAAACTACAAGACTACATAATTCAATTTCATGTTGTATCCACTGCATACTCGCAATTATCCTCATTGATATCGTCATCTCTCGATGATACAATTATATCAGATAGTGAGTTTTCAGCGATGGTAGATATATATGATTCTGCGATGTCAAAATTAGAAATACAACAACAGTATAATAACAATGACAACACAGATGGAATTGGAGAACACAAACCCGAAAACCAGCATGATCTCAATAACTTCAATGATATCAGATAGTGAGTTCTCAGTGATGGTACGTGTCTATGATTCCGCGATATCAAAATTAGAAATACATCATGAGTATAATAACAATGACAACACAGATTGAATTACTTCAACAAATAGTGGAGAACACAAACCCAGTACAAACCAGCCTGATCTCAATAACATCAACGAATCCAGAATTCAGTGTGAATTTCCCCTCTCCGGTCCCAGTGAAGGAAATCGCGCTAGCAAAATTACGAGTATACCATAGTTGGCCTAATATCAGATCAAAATCATTTGGTGGTCAACAGCCGAATAATTCACTGGTATTTGCAAATAAGAATAAACCCGATGGAACTCCAGACTGGAACGTTGTTTCCATACCAACCGGATCATACCAAATTAATCAAATCAATGCTGAATTGCAACGTAGAATAAAATCCATTACTGGAAAAGAATCAAACATAGCTATAACGGTTCATGAGCCAACACTATCATCTGCCATTGAGATAAGCACAGAAGGATACGTCGTAGATATCTATCAAAGCTCAATAAGGACCGTACTAGGATGGCCTGAATTACCACCCGGGGAAAAAACGTTAAATTACCACCAAAACCACAAAAAAATGATTATATCACCGACAGGATAAAATCTGATAATCCAATAAAGAGTTATAGCGATTATGACAAATTGAATTTTTTTCATGAATTGGTAGATCCTCCCACTAAGAGAAAAAGCTACATAACTCGACAGGATAAAATCACTGAAAACTTCACATCAATGAATAATGATTTTTCATTGTTGTTGACATCTCTTAAATCCGGCACTCTCACCCGAGATGAATTTATCAGCGTTGTAGAAACATGTAACAAAATCATCAATGACATGGAAACATTTCATTCACAAATTATTCAAGAAGTATTAGGTGACAGTAGTCATGAAACAAGATTTTTATTTGCAAATGAATATAATATCCCCGTCAAAGATATTCCAGCATTAAAATACCAGGATATAATATCTTAGGATTACAAAAATCTCTCAATGATGCCATCGATGAAGGTTTTAAAATAATTCATGACAAATGGAAAAAAACAACAAAACCACAAACAACTATCCTGACATACAAATAATGACCCAGATGGTGGCGGCAGGCATATTGCTCCGTTCAATGTGAATATTTCATCGGTGATAGCGCTCAATTTAGTATGTGATGTTATCGAAGGAAGCTATCAAATAAATTTAGAACGATCAAATCAAGCTCAGCAGGGATATATTTTGTATTCATTTGCACCAACAGCTCCTCCAGGATTTTTAATAATTGAGTCCCGGTGAATCCAGTCTATATGCGATATCATAATAATTCATTAACCAGAATTAATTTCAAACTCACTGACCAGTCCAATAATCTGATTGATTTACAAGACGAAGTTTTACAAATTAGTCTGTTTGTAAAGTCCTGAAGGGATTTTCGTCCTAGGACACGATATCGTATCGGACTTGATAAAATATTCGGTTGAAGAGTTTTTACTCCAGCATGATCATGTTTTTGATTTCATTGATTTTTTTCTATGACTGATTTCATTGATTTTTTTGTTGCCTGATTTCATTGATTTGTTGCCTGATTTCATTGTTTTGATAGGGTTTTAAGCACTAATCCATTGAAAACTTGTTTAAAAATGTTGTCCGGCTCGCCTCCTCTGCTGCTATCTCCGTTTACGACCATTACCCGGATGTGAATCGTTATGTAGTGTATAATAATGTAATGTTTAAATACAAGACAACCCTTCGAGAATATTTCCTCGAGACCGACATAACTACACAGACGAGATATATGGTAGTCAACAATACGCAGATGGGAAGGGTTAGAACTAAACCACGATGGTGATATCTCGCGATGGTGTGGTGTCACGTATGGTCTTGCAAACATTCATTACACTTTCTATGCCGCCGACCACCAGTGGGATGAAATTGGAAATATGTTCAAGGAGGTCACCGGGACCAGCAAAGTTTCCTCACGATCAGCTTCAATGGTGAACCTCAAAGCTGTACGCAAACGGGGAAGATTATTTTCAAGGATTGAATAAAGCCATGTAACAACCACGATAAACATATACAATTACGAAATCAGCCAATGACTCAATGGCAGATACTGCTGACCGAATGCCGCAAAGTTGCGTGCGTTGAACTAGAATTTTGTCGTGAATATATAGTTATACTCAAACGCAACAAACTGCACTGGAAGATACACATTAGTTCCGCTCATTAAGTTGGTACGCAAATGCACTTACGCAGGTGATATTGGGAATATAAGGAAACCGGCTCCGATTGTAAAGACAGCGTAATGCATTACAAATATACATAAATCCAAAAGAGTAACACCAGTGACAATCAAAAGCTTTCGATATGCAATTGTGAGATGAAGAAGGTCAGCATACAATAATGCCAGTGAGATTCCAGATAACATTATATATTTATGCACGATCCGACGTTATCAATTACAATGTCAAGGCAGTGAGGAAAGCTGAATTTCTGTAAGCGTAACTCAAGATTACATACCATTTGAGTTCGTACCTAATGTGGAAACGAGTGATTTGATGTGAATTACTTCCTCAATACATGTGCATATAATACATACAGTAATCGATTATGGCGCATAGTCATTTTACCCATGTGGACCAGGGTGGACATATGTCAGATCTTCGCTAGGAGACTGTGACAGTACAGCTTTACATTAGAGATCGATCTAATATTTTATAAAGGGTTGGCTGTACGTGGACGTGTGATATCCGTGCACGTTGTAAACTAGCAAAACCCTTCCGTGACATATTAGAGGAATAGACTTGGTAATGTTTTCCGATGATTAATTACTGGCGCGCCGAAAATGCGTTCACCTTGTTCAGCAGCGTCTAACGGATTTGATAATTGCGATTGTGATATGGGAAGCGGCTCTTTTGCAAATTGTATTGGACGAAGCGAATAATATGCAATAAAAATCCAATAGCAAAGGTCAAGTAAGTACATGATTAAGCATTTGGGATGGATATCCCTGAAATATTAAATCCAAGCAAAAATCGATCTGATCAAAAAACGCACAAACTCAATGACACTTTTCGGAATTTTCCCCATTGTGATGCCACCTAACAAATCTATGCGAGACTGGTATTAAACACTGACTCCACTACCAAATTAAACAGAAAGTCAATCGATCATGTTGTAGGGCCGTTAATGCGGACACGATAATTACTTGACCAGTCATATACAATGACGATCATTCAAGGCCTGCAGGTCCGTTAATGTTTCATAACGACTCAATGGGACAAGTAAATCATTTATTTGATATCCTGGATCAAATTACACGGGATGCTGTCGTAAACACATATGAGGATATTCTGGCATACCCTTATTGTAATAGGTGCCTCTTTTTAAAGTCAAAAACTAAATTACAAACTTGATGTGTTGTGCGCCGTAACATCTTTATAAACCCTCATTGTCATTTTCGTATATAATGCGTCCCAGTCACTTTTAGGTTAGCATATACGGTTGCAAACGCTATTTCGGACACAAACACACAAGCAAAATGTATTGAAACCCCATTGCAAAGTTGTGGCATTAAAATTTGCATTGTTGATATCTGTGGTAATCTCTTTAGTGGCTGTTGAAATACGTTTATTGTAGTTTCTGAGTTCTGGCGGCAAATCACACTGTTTATATCTCATGCTCTCTAAGGGTAATATTAAGGCAGCGTTGAATATTTAACATGTCAAACAACAACCCAATAAGGTTTCGGCGCACCAATACATGCGTTTATAACGTTCCAAGTTATTACGTTATATAATCTTAAAATGGTAATATGATCAAGCGAAGTTTTAATGTTGTGCATATACCTGTAATATATCTACTTCGCTATATATCAGTATATACGTGTATCTATCAATGTATTTATGTGCAGTTTTCTTTGTTATACAAACAACCAAAATGTGTGCTAATAATTGTATAAATTGTCTCTTATATAGTACAACTCCTAGAAGTAATACCTCCACGTTTGAGACATCATGTCCCAGGTGAGTTTGTATGTATGTATTTGATGTGTGCGTAGGTTTGTCTTCTAAATGAAACGATTAGCATTCGTTTGGTTTGGATTGTTCGTTTATGAGTTTCAGCTTTTTCATTAATTGCATTTCAACTATGCCATGTAATCCTTCATGTCATGTAGCTTTTACTTAATTAGTGTCGAGACAGTATGTTCTAAATGACAATTTGGGCTGTAGCAAAACGTCGACACTTCAGTATTAATACACCGGTAGTATTACATTCACATATATTTTGATGTTCATATTGCCATTATAACTGGTCAAATCTAGATTATATTTTAGAATTGATGAATCAATATCTGTGTTGTATGCTAAAAATGGCTCTGATAAATTATCACCATGTCTAAGTGACCCACGAAGATGTTATCTGACTGCAGTGTTTATTGGTACAATTTTTATTACATATGCTACTAATTATTTGTAATATGAAGCAATAATCACGATCCATAATAATCTTTGACACCCTCTTATCTTACATTCAATTTCATTAGGAATATGATAAAATATGTTTCATGTATTATTAATGAATAATCTTTAATACATATTCTGATTCAATGACCTTTCAAGACCTGAAAATGAAGATTCAAGAACCAAGTCTGCCGTTAAAGCGAAGGCACAAGATCTGAGTGGAATCGATAACAAGTAATGAATTGTTCTGAAAAACATCTTTTGTAAAGATATAAGAATACATCACTGGAAACATTGTGTGAGATATTGATGACTTTTGTCTAACAACACTTAAATGACCAACATGTTTTACAATTTGAGCCACAAGCAATGTTACAACCAAATATTTTCACTCACTACCAGTTACTAAAGATTCTTTTGCATAAGGGATTAGGGATCTCGACCTTATTAACTGCACAAAAGTCAGATAAGTTACCTGTTAAAATTATAAGGTATGTACTTTACGTCCTGACAATTTCCATTGATCATGTAGTGAATCTATATATTCGAAGTAACAATGCATCTGATTTACTGAAAATAACAAGGCTAAAATCTTTGTTTAAGAAAAACATAGGTCTGATGTAGAAGATTACATGAAATTATCAATTCGGAAAATCATATCTAAACTTCTAGAAATGTCAACCTACACACTAACATAGACATAATTGGATCAAAGCATTCAACATATACACGCTTAATCAATATTGACCGATTAAATCCATACACAAACTTCTTAAGGTATACACTCGGGTTATCATTTAAAATGTACAAAATTCATGATATATTGTCTCAATCTATTTCATGAAAGAAATCGTCTGCTATGGTAGTAAAATAAATTGATATGTTTCAGTCAGATATATATGAGCGTCTACATTGCTATTGCAGATGAAAAACTGTCTTACGCAAGAATATAGCGTGTTGGACACATCAGGGAAGGTTATTTGACCACTTCGCATCCTGGTTTGCATAACGGATCTGACTATCAGTATCACTTAGAACTGTACATTTTTTTGTGGATGCTGATAACAAAAATCTATATACGTAAACTCTGTAACATATGAATGTTTACTATATATATATATATATATATATATATATATATATATATATATATATATATATATATATATATATCCGCACGCGCTATATAGCATTAATAAGGTACAACGTACATACATCAATGTTATTGTACACACAGGAACATCTCAACCACTCAGAATATTTAATAAAAACCATTTGAGTCAAAGTGCTTGCAACGCCGGCAAATGAGACTGTTTAACATATAGTAATAAAGACTACTTATAATATCACCTTTCACAGATTTATTACAGAGCTTAAGCGGCTCAGTTTGTACTTTTGTACAGTTCTTTACTTTCACTACCTACGTCAAATGTAGTTTGTTCTTGGAATTCCTCGGAAACTTTACTTTCAGTACCCTTCACCTAACGCGGCTATTGAGAGTTGTAACATCATAAATATCGAAAACATCAGCGTCTAATTAACCTGCAATCATGGCTAATATGTATTATAGTATTTGCCTCATTTTAGCATTTGTGTAGTAATGTTCATACCAAAATCCTTCCTGTTTTCTTTTCATTTTTATCTATACGTGTGAGTTTGGACATCTAACGTTTCTATATACCGCATACGTTAAAGACTTTTAATAAAGCTCATTTGCTAAAATTATATCGGCTGACCAAGAAGCTTTGCTTTTGGGAAGCTGGTGCAGATTCAATAATATAAATAGCTGGGATTTCTGTTGAAAAATTTATATCTGATGGCATGTAGGCACAGGCTGTACTATTTCGTGAAAGTTTATTAAGAGCAATATTGTGTCTCTAAAAATCAGAATAGACTATGAACAGACGATATTGTACATGCGAAGAGCCTGGATAATTTCCTAGCTTCTGGAAATATTTGGGTTTATTACAATCAAAAAATTAATTAAAAACTAAACGCTGTGGAATCTTCATATTGTTTTCTTTTAGACTTTGAAAGAAATTTTCTTCGTCCAGGGTATTGAAATGGGTTAAATGTGATCATGTGTAAAAACTGATTCGGTTTACTTCTGATGTATAGTTTTAATGTTATACCGTTTATAAACTGTATTTAATAGAAGAGCTTGGCGAGAAAACATTGGCATTTACGTCATAGAGACAACGTCTGATTTATTTGTGGGATTATTTTATTGTGGTCACTATTGACCAACAGTATTACATCAAACAGGGAATATGTTTACATGGTGAATACGGTGTTTTCGTTCTCACTCACCGGCATGTGCGAGAAAGTGTGTGCTCCTAGTATGGTTTGATTATTCAATCAAATTGTCTGGCATGAGACGGTTCTCTCAAATTATTTCTTTTTATATTTATTATTCGCAAAGTATTCAAATGATTGTGCTTCTGAAGGAAATCCGGTTTAGAGCATCTTGTTGTTCTAATATAATATATAATATTTTTCGAGCACATCTCTATGTTTAATAAAACTTTTAAACTCAAACACGGTTAATAGTATTTGTTTGGCAGGTTCTTTACGTAGAGATGAAATGTTATTATACCCTGCGTTTTTAGCTAACACGTGCAAACCAATTGAAAGTGTGTGTAGTGTAATATAAACTCATTTACGAATTTGATATTATACGTTTTTTCTAAAGATTCTTTATGAACTGTACGGCAGAGATTATGAAACTCAATAGAGCAGGACTATCATTTCAACGACATAATATTTGTAATTTAGACACGCCTTTCTGACTAATGAAGACCAGAAAATGAAGTCCAATAGAATGGAGAATACGACATTCCCGCCAGTGGAGACTAGGTATTGTATGATCTTATTTCTGTATCAAGCGTTCTTACGATCATTTCGACATTTAAGCCAAATGTGTGTTGTTAATTATGCATTTATCTTTCTCCATCGTTGTAATAACATGTATTGTAATACTTTCCTGATTGTGCTAAATTATTTATTAAACCATGACCAAAATTATGTATATGTACATCGTTTGTAAACATAGTAATTGTGATAATTCGAAATAATTTGTACTTGTTAAAAGCTATTTGCATTGGTTATGTGTCATATATTTTCAATTCATCTTGGATTATAGGCAACATGATGTTCGATTATACTTGCGTCTGTAAATTAAGTATTTACCTGCATCCACATGATTCATGAAGTCTTGAAATTTGCAAATCGATTGCACCCTGCAGTAACACTATCTATGAATACGTTATAGAATATCTGGAACATGACAGTTCCGTTCAAGCATTTTGTGCATTACATTTAGAAACGTCTTGTATCCTTTAAAATATACAGTTCAGTGTTTACAATCAGTTCAAAATAACAACTAATATAAAAACAAAAGTAACTTATTTATTGTTGAGAAATATAGTCAATGTACTCAAAAACATCAACTTATATTCCTGTCATGTATTATGAATCAATGACGTGAAGTTGTATGCGTTATATGATGTACATTTACCATGTCTAAACAATTGTTATAAATACATGTTAAATATATGTGCATTTATTAAATGTATTGAGATATATATATATATATATATATATATATATATATATATATATATATATATATATATATATATATATATATAAAATACAATGTCACTATTTATTATTAAAAATTCAACGATTGCATCTTGGTTCCTTTCATATATGGCTAAAGGTCATTGATGAGCTGCAGTCCTATTATTCTTACTTGCTCAATAGTTCAGTTTTTTTTTAAAAATTCTTTAATCATATCACATTTAATTGAAAACATGCCAGAGATGCTGGCGATATAAAAACAGCAGAACGTAATGAAAACCACGATGCAAGTTCAACAAACAATATGAACACATTTTACGTATACGAAAGAAACGTTAAAAGACTAGAATCCCGTGCAGGTCAATTCAGTGCAGAAAACGATGGATTGATCAACATGTCAGTTTACAGCGATATTTTGTCAAAATAAAGGACATCAATGTCGAATGGTCACGCAACGTTTAATTTGGGAAGTGAAACATTTTATATATTTTGTTCGTTCCTCCAGACTATTCTCATATGGTAAGAAAGTGTTGAATGTGGGTTTGATCAGAGATATAATATAACAAAGATCGTTACAATGCTAACAGTGATCAAGTATTGGATTAAGCATGTACAAAATGAAAGAAAGACAACTTTATATCCAACAATGAACAAGACTACACAACAAGCAAAATGAAAAATACAATATACGTGTTGGAATTTATTGATCAGATGTGACAAGTTTAATCGAGCAAATATGCACATCACACTTTTGAATTCTATTGATTTATTGCTCTGATGTATGGTGAAGAATGAATTCCCATTTTGACCACACACTTACAAGCATTTAGATTAAAGAATTTATCTTTTTACTTAAAAGTAATACAATATTATTCATTGATGATCCTATCTATGACTTCCTAAATATATGCATACATTCATATACAGAAAGTTGGCTGACAATGTAATGCTTGAGCATAAACATTCAAGTGTTTTTCCTTACATTTTGTTGCAAACTGCATACATCCGTTTACACATAAATATGTCACAGGAAGAGCAGAACTTTACCTGTTACCGCTATCATCAATATCCTTATCATTGTCGTCATTTTCACTGCAGTTGTCATCATCGTCGTCATATTTTTTGTTTTTGTAGTTCTTTATTTTTATTTCTTTGCCTATGTATTTAGTAATTGTATATATTAGTAGTAATATTATTTTGTTTAGTTGGACAGTTGCATTTTACGTTATTTGCATTGTTGTATGGAACTATATAGTTTCAAATGCTGTAAATCAATTCAACCATATATAACATTTAATAAGTTATATCATGTCTAATAATACTAGTAAATTGAACCTAAGTTTAATGAATTGGAACATATTTGCATTCCTGAATGGATGCCATTTAAAACACAACGACAACGCAAGTAATATGTGACAGGAAATACATTTCGTAAAGGCAGAAACATTGACACATGGCATGGAATCAATATCATCGATTTCAAAAATTATCATCAAAACTAACTTTCTTTAATATGTGGTGCCTAAATAGTCACGAGTCGTCTAAGATATCTCTCACGTGTTTGAGGCTATCGCAATGCCAATGTACATACATATGTATAAATATGTTCATGAAAACACTAACCAAACAACAAATATGTTTACCAATAATTTCCACTTGTTAATAGCTATTTGCATTGATTATGTATCCTACATTGTAAACTAATCTTGGATTATATGCAACATAATGATCGACTTTACGTGCCTCTGTAAATTAGGTATTTAACTGCATCCACATGATTATAATATATGTGTGTGTGTGTGTGTGTGTGTTTGTGTGTGCGTGTGTGTGTGAAATACAATATCACTATTTATTGCATCTTGGTTCCTTTCATATATGGCTAAATGTCATTAATGAGCTGCAGTCCGATTATTCGTCCATGCTCCATAGGTCAGTTTTTCCAACATTAACTTCAATCATATGTCATTTAATTGAAAACATTTCAGAGACGCTGACGATATAACAACAGCAGAAAGTAATGAAAACCATGCTATAAGTTCGTCAAACGATATGAACAGAGATCACGAAAACGAAAGAAAGGTTAAAAGACTTGAAGCCCGTGTTAGTCAATTGAATGCAGAAAAAGATGGATTGCTCAACAGGTCCGTTTAAGCCATTAAGTTTTCAAAATAAAGGACATCAATGCCGAAGGGTCACGCAACGATTAATTTGGAGAGTGAAACATTTTATATATTTTGTTCGTTCCTTGAGACTATTCTCATAAGGTGTTGAATGTGAGTTTGAGCAGGGATATAATATTACAAAAATCTTTACAATGTGAACAGTGATCACATAGTAGATTAGGCATGTACACAGTAAAATAAAGGATAACCCTTTTTATGCAACAATGAACAAGACTACACAACAAGCAAGATAACGAAAATACAATATACGTGTTGGAATTTATTGATCAAATGTGACAAGTTTAATCGAACAAATATGCACATCACACTTTTGAATTCTATTGATTTTTTGCTCTGATGGATGGTGAAGAAAGAATTCCCTTTTTGACCACACACTTACAAGCATTTAGCTAAAAGAATTTATCTTTTTACTTAAAAGTAATAGAATATTATTCATTGATATTCCTATCTATGACTTCCTAAATATATACATACATTCATAGACAGAAAGTTGGCTGACAATGTAATGCCTGAACATACACATTGAAATGTTTAACCTTACATTTTGTTGCAAACTGCATTCATCCGTTTACACATATCTATGTCACAGGAAAAGCAGAACTGTTGCTGTTACCGCTATCATCAATATCCTTCTCATTGTCCTCATCATCATTGCAGTTGTCATCATCATCGTTATATTGTTTTGTTTTTGTAGTTCTTTTTTTTGCTTATGTATTTAATAATTGTATTATTAGTATTATTATTATTTTGTTAAGTTGGACAGTTGCATTATACGTTATTTGCATTGTTGTATGGGACTAATTAGTGACAAATGCTGTAAATAAATTCAACCATATATAACATTTAATAGGTTTTAACATGTATGATAATGATCAAAGGTTAAAACATCCATATCATACCATAGATGGTTCCTCATTTTCCTATATGTAATTCCATGTTATTTTAGTACAGGTAAAAAATATTAATATAGTATAACTTTGTATTTTAAAGTCAAAAGTACATCAGCTTGTGAAGAGTTTATATTCCTTCAAATATTTTATACGTTTTGAACGTTTTTCAATTGGGAATTACATAGTTAACTAGTTGTATGCTATCAGAATGTGTATGTAACAGACTACTTAAATCAATGGAATCAAGTGCCCAATACTAAAATTTTGTTTTTTTCTAAATGTGTCACTCAGGCTCAGTGAAATAGGAGCGATAAAGCTAACAGAACATAATCACAATGTAACTGACTTGGGTGATCCAAACCGGCCTGAAAAAGTAGTAGAGGAATTATCTGAGATATACGACAACGAGTGGACAGATGCCTACGAGCACCTTACGAAAACACGAAAGAAAGACACCGAACTCTGTGCGAAAAAATTGTTACAAATTTTACAGGTGACAATGCAAATGTGAGATTTTTCCATGATATCTCTCTCGTTATCTCTCCCTCATCTCCCTTCCTCGTACTCTCTCTCTCTCTCTCACTCTCTCTCTCTCTCTCTCTCTCTCTCTCTCTCTCTCATATATATATATATATATATATATATATATATATATATATATATATATATATATATATATATATTACATCTGATTAAAATTTCTGCTTGTTAATTTTCATTGAATGTGTTCCATTAGATGCAATTGTAATGTTATTTTATTTATTGGAGATGATTGTTTCCAGAAATTTAATACAGTTTTTGGGAAAAGCTAAAATTAGGAACGTCGTATCGAAGTTGACCCAGTTCATTCATGTTTTATTTCAATTAAACACTTTGGGATTTGTTGTTGTTCTTTTTATGGAATTTCATAAAGATTGAGTCCGATGCTGTACAAGAATTTGTAACTTTAGATTTATAAAGCTTCTACGTCATTTTGAAACATGTAGCAGTTGTGGCGAAATTATGCTTTTTAATTTGTAATTTCTGGTATAACCGCAATTATATCAGGCAGTAACTAGGGTTAGTTGTTATCGTTAGAGAGATAATTTTCAGTTTGGGCAAAAACCACTTCGACGTCAAGTGTTTTCTTTTTTATCGACCAGGTTTTTAGTTTTAGTTTACGTTTCCTTCAAATTATTTCGATTCGAAGAGATTATTTTACCGTGGAAATGCCGGTGCTTGGAATTCATTATTGGACAAATATATTTATTTTGATCTTATTCGGAATTCAAACACCGAATAATATTTTGTGGCTCAACAAGGAACTTCATTGATATACATGCTACATCATATATAATCGCCTTCTTTTTTTAATGCCTCTTGGGATGAAGTGTTCGCCTAGTAATTTTTAAAGTTTAATGAACCTGATTAAATCTGATCTAGATACCTTTGATACCTATATAGATGATGTTATAGCTACAATGACACCTGGAAAGAACATTTATCAACAATTCGTAAAGTCTATAACAGTCTCACTTATGAAAAATAATGTAACCAAAAGTGCATTTTGCCGTGCTTATTTTATATATCTAGGATATATCGCGAGACATAGACACGTTATACCTAAAGATGCTAAGATCAAGGCTACCTCTGAATTTTCTGTGACTAATAGTAAATCGCGACTGATGTGATCCTTCGGTATGGCTGGATACTATCGGTAATAATATCGCTGCGGCATGATGTCCCAGAGCGAGACATCACTCTAACCTGCCACACTGAACAGATAGTAGCTATATAACTGAAACAAAATTTAAAGTTACATTAAAAATCCAAATCACGCACACACCCATTTGGACGGGCTACTGCAAATGATGCCTCTATCATTAACATACATGTAAAGTCGTCAGCAATAAATATTTGTCAATGTAGTTATGTAGACACACTTATTCAAATTACATTAGGTATTAATTGGTGTTCTAAAATGTAGTATTTATAAAGTTTACTGAAGATTATTCAGTTCTGATTGTTACAGGATATGCAACTTAAAACACAAAGATAAACTTCCAGACACAATTCTTTTATCACTTTGGAATTTTACAATGGTGACCATATATTAAACTGGGTCAAACAATTGGCCGTCGATTCTAAAAATAACTGGAGCGCACAAACTTTCTCATCACGCGCAGCTAATTGTGGTATCACTGCGCGCAACACTACGGTTTTTCCTGGATCGCAGCTTTTGTTTTTCCTTGTCCAAAACTCTCCACGTACTTCAGTGATGGTTCAAAACTCTCCACGTACTTCAGTGATGACTGTAAATCATAAGATTAGAAAATAATATGGATATATCACGATTCAAATATAATTAATGATTGAGAGTTATTGAATCAATAGTAAAGAATGACTCCCGTTACTGAAATGATCGGTAAGGGATGCCTGGATGTCGACTTGCAGCATATTTTCAAGTGTTGTTAATTTTGTGCAATATCAACAGGCTTATTCAAGCAGCCTTACAATATTACAAGCTTGTATGATATACACTGATGCCGATGTGAGAAAAAGACATATTCAAGTAAATTATAGTATGTACGATGTTGTCTTTGTCGCGGTTAATAATGACTGCCCTGAAATTTATAGACGTCGCGATCTTTAAAGAACAAATCCCACACTCTACCAACAACGTTACTGTAAATAATTGTTTTCCCACAGTAATAATGATATAACATAGTTGCCAAATACTTTTTCCCCCACAAAAATCTTATTCTTACAACACCTGTTCAAACATGACATGAACATTGTTTCTACCAAAATCAGTCATACATCCGTCCATCAACACCTCATTGTGGTCATTATCGATACTTCATTTCGGGTCAGGTTTTGTTAAAATTGTATATGTAAGCTTATGTTTTAAAGATGCTACATACTTTCTTTATCAACGAAGTCTACCTATCTATATGAAGTGATATTGAATCTAATTCGCTAGCTTGAGAAAACTATACAATCCTAGTATATAAACCAATATGACAGATCACTAATGTCATTAAGATATTAAATGAATTCCATTATGAGCAACATCTACACATATTAATGAAGTGTTCTTTAATTTCTCTTTAGAATATACTCAGATTTATATAGTTTTCTAATTCCAAACATGTTCTTTTGCTATTAAATATTGTATCATCAAGATCTAGAAAAAGTTTCATTTTGAATATGGCCGATAATGTCTTATCTGTATTTGTCCTTAATGGTGATGTGGAGAATTCGATTCTGTCTTTGTTCAAGCGTTTGTATATGAAAGCGCGTCAATGATATTGAAAACTGTTATATTGCAAGTTTCACTTGAATGAGGGATTAAACAGCAGAAAGTGTTCTATAACTTTGGGCAATATCACGGTGCTCTGTTAGATCGCGCAAGTGTCACACAGATTATGAAGAAAAATAACCTGAAAAAAAGTTTCAAAATATAGTATTAAATATTTTTCGTATTAGAAATGCAGCTTGACAAAAGCACACATCATACATGGCTTGTCATAATACGGTTAATTTTCTTTCACAGGACGTTTATACTGTTTGCATGTCTTCAACGGAGAAAAAGAGGAATGCATTACGGAAAGCTATTAGCAACTATGTTGGCTTAACGGAAGAGGTAAACGTTACAAGAAATAGTTTCATAACAGATTTATTTTCAAGGTCAAATACATACACTGCACCTGTTTACATGTATAAACGCGAATATACATGTATTATTGATTTAAGCTGTGAGTGTATGCCAAACATTATATAACAGCTAGCTTATCCTTAGTAAGAAAAATGATACAGCAATATGTATAATTTAAAGAATGTAGCCTCCAAACTCACTTTGTGTACTTGGAAAATTTTCTGTGTTATTTGTCCGTTCCATTGAAATAATCGTGGCAGAACAGCAATACCTGATGAGTCATGCATATCTTCCTTTCACGAAAAGCCTCGCTGTGATATCAACTGATCTGGCTTTTGTTTACATGGAAAAATCTCCTTTGGATACATATTTAGTTTTTTGATTAAGAAACAAATTTAGGCTGATTAATAAATGTAAGGAGAATTATATTTGTAACTCCATTACATATGAATAATCCATAATTATATCAGTGCTTTAAGTCTTTCAGCTTGCTCTCTATATCATAATTCGTATTCCAGCAACTAATAAGGCATTAATATTTTTGGAGATTTCTGTTGTTTATCCCCTGATGTTCAGTTTAGTTAGTTTTTACTCATTTACCCGCTGTTTTTTAATGTCATTTAACAGAAGTGAATGTATAAATACTTGAATATGTGTTACATGGATTCTTGTTCACTTGGTACAGTTGTGACAAGCACATTCAAATATGTGTGTGTGTGTGTGTGTGTGTGTGTTTGTGTGTGTGCGTGTTTTTGAAAATGAGTTATAAGGTAATCACTCAGATATTTGGCTACAAGTATCATTCCGATGTTTACATTGCGTTATGTCATACTGTCGTATGTAATTGATATATTAGTAAGCTATATTTGTTAAACATTTTTTAATATATAACATTATATATATATATATATATATATATATATATATATATATATATATATATATATATATATAATTTCACAGGATCAGGATGAACTAGATTTAAAGGATATTGAGAAACGAATTCGAGAGTATCGCAGGAAAAAGATGCAGAACAATTTTAAGAGCCTTGAGAAGGTAAATTACGCATTTTCATTTGATCACGAACATACGAAAAATGCAATTACTGGAAAACAAAGATAATGATTTACTTGAAAGATTTCAGTAAAAAATGTCGTTCAAATCTTCTTACATTAAATTCGGAACATTTGACCATATCAATGAATTCATGTTTCAAATGATAGGATGTTGTGATGTTATAACAACATATTCCTATATCAGGTCTTGTTTTCCTTGTAACTCGTTACAAGGTGAGAACAAATGCAGAATGTACAGACACTGCCTTTAGTCATCATTATCGAAGCGTTCTGTTTTTTCTTTCGAGGACCTCCAGATTAATCTGAATTCACTTTATGAACGCATATCATATATGCACTGTTGCACATTTTGTACTACGCGGTTTGTTTAAAATACAATACAAGATCTATCAGTTGGCAACATTAACTTCAGGAAGAGTTTTGTATCCAACTTCGTGAACGCCTTTGCTTGATGAAACATATTTATCACCAATTTTGCCATTTCATTGTCTTGTATATTTACATAGAAATTTTTCCTGCATCATAGTTCGCTCGATACGTTAACTCTTTTTCTTTATGATTAGGAAGTGGGAAAGAAGTTGAAAACAAAAGGAAATCTTAAAAAGGAAACTTTTGACGATTTATCTAAATACATTGGGAGCTGTGTTCGTATCTGCTGGAAGCTATGTACCAAGGAGCCACCAATGCATCTGGACTTCGGTGATTCGAACCAAAAAATGCATTTTGACAAAGCCATATTTATGTCCTATACAAAGTCTGGTAACTATATAGATTACGTAGTATGGCCTGCAGTTTACCTTTACCAAGATGGTCCACTTATGAGAAAGGGAGTGGCACAGGGTATAAAGGAAGATAAAGATGAACCAGATAAACCAGCATAAGAAAAGACATACTCAATTATGATTTTACGCAAGTGTGATATTGAACTAATAAAGTAAAGTTATTATTTAATGCCCACTTTCCTCACGCCTAGCATTGTTTATGGGACCTCAATAGAAATCAAAGTTAGCAAAGAACGACAACTATTGTGGTGTCGAATAACTCAAATTGTAGATACTGAACATATATTGACGTGAAAAGGCATTGCGAATGATTATCTGTGAGATATTTATTTCGTTGCATACATGTTATTGGCAACACATCAATCATTCTTCTGTGTTTTCATTTTAGAATATCGCCACATATTGCTTTTCTATATGAGATTAGTATAATACGTATATTGTTGTATTATATTTGAGAGGTATGACATTGAATATAGGACCTGATGACTGATTAAAACCATGTTTAGTATGATAGCAGTGTGTATGGGATCATGTGCATTGGAAAGACGTGGTATTTTTTAAGAATCTTTGCCAAGCAAATCATCTCTTCCCAATAATTAGATCAATTTTAGCTTTAATGTCGTTTCCACATTAACTTAGGGATAACCAGAGATAATATGACCTATAAAGTATATTATCAAAGTATTTGTACGAAATACCGGTACAAAATTAAAGTTATTAATTTCAAATGTATTTATAGTAATTTCATTTAAACAGGTTTTCGATGTCTTGTTAATAGACACATTTTCGTATCTTACTTTTCGACGCAACCGTTTATCTTTTAATTCTCCCCATTTTATTAAGATAATATACAATATCTTCCGTCTAGATTGCAAGATGTTCAAATAATACGAAACGTCAAATCTAAAGGAGAAATCCCACATATTATACATTTCCGCTGTCTTAATCCACGAAATGCTCTAATCTTTAACGTTTTGCTCCCTACCTTGTCTAGAACATGCACTCAATTATATGGACAATAACTTAGAATCACTTTCATACAAAGTGTTATTAACGGTCAATGCATAACAATCAGACATACTTTTTAAAGATTATGACTTTATGACTAGGTCTAGTAGTGTATTCATATTTATAGTATATTCTATGTTTGGAAAGGGTAGCATGCTAGTTTAATTTACATTTTCTGTTTCATGATTAAATGTAGATAACAAGATTGTTTTTTGCTTTTATTGGTCTTTTACAATCTAGAGCCAGGAAAAGAAGTCTTTCTTTAAATTAAATCGCATCAGTAATGATTTTGCTTCCACCTCTTCTTACTTATAAAGCAAATTTCCTTCTGGCGGGCTGACAAGAGATGTGGAACACTGCTATGCTTTGTCTCCACTGTGCCAACATATGTATGATACTATTTTATTTTTGGTAACAAATATGCATGAGGACGGGTTATGTCCCACATATAAATTGTAAAGTCAATCATGCATGTTCTTTTAGTTATGAATGCATTCGGAAATACCTGTTCCACGAAACAAAGTTTACCGTTTAATTTTCTACCATCATAAACGCTTGGAAATATATCATGATTTCGTGACTTACACAAAAATATCGACTTCCACATTTTGTACGGATTGGAAAAAAAGTGAGGCATATACTAATTTGGTAAAATATAGGAGTTACGAGCAACATGCTTGTAAAAAGACTTCGACGAAGATGACGACAATAACAAGAATATCAAAACATTGACCAAATATATCGATCAATAAATGTCTTGACGTATTTGCCATACTGAAAAATATCTAAGTATTATTTCTGATTAAAGAAGGTTGGGTACCTGTGTGTGTCTGTGTGTGTGTGTGTGTGTGTGTGTGTGTGTGTGCGTGCGTGCGTGTGCAGTGACCGATTTATGACTTTGCTGCTAATTGCCACTGTCAGAATTGTCCCTCTTCATCGCTCTTACCCAAAACAAAGTCTTTGTGAAACGGTGCCAAGAAAACCATATATACAAGTGAAAATGATTGTTGTATATTCAATATACTTATTGTATTACATTTTTATTTATTCATGACTTTCAATAACACACGCATGCACACATATATAAAGGAACGTGCACATATGCATATATATATATATGCTCATATGTATGTTTGTGTGTCTATGTATATAAAGATAGATAGATAGATAGATAGATAGATAGATAGATAGATAGATAGATAGATAGATAGATAGATAGATAGATTTAGTTTCTTACGCATAATTGTTTGAGATACTGCCTCCAATGATTACATACATGCTTACATTCGACACAAGTCTGTGTGTGATGAAACACAAAAGACATACTAGAAATTGAGCAGGTTATTCAGACTATACAAGTTGTCACGCGCTCAGAATGAAGTGTTGATCACAGCTTGTGTATATATATGATCAGTTTTGACTCAATACCAAACGTATGTAGTGAATGGTGATACTGTATGGACACTGGGACTTACCACAGAAAATACGTTTTGTGCACTATGGGGACAACAGAAATTTTAACTTGGTTATGGTAGTATAGGGACAAGGGGAATTGATTACATAACGGTACTGGTCACTGGACAGTCAATGGCAAAAGATGTACAGATGGCTGACCTAAATCGGGCAATGAATTAATAGCAGTGTCGAATTTACCTACATACGCATTGTATAGGGAGATAAAGAAATTCGACATAGAATCCGTATGGTGACGTAGCTAGATATACAGGGACAATGCTTTATAGGGACTGAAAAATAATCAATATACACACACAAACAAACACACATATACAGACAATCAAAATAATTTGTGTTAGATTAGTATGTAGAAGAAGCAGATGAACTCACACATAATAGATCATCCCTTAGACCCGATAGATATACTACCCATTACTAAATTTATACCACCTATCATCGCGCACACTATCCCCAACATATTCTGTGTTAGCTTAGAATGTGAGAGACGATGAAAACCAAACCACAATAAAACTACCATTAATCACATCTTCTAAAGCATCCAATGCCCCATGAACACTATCACCCGCTACTCGTGTGAGCGTTGAAATATCATGGCACAACAATCATGGATTAACAGACTGATAAATTGCTCCCACTTGCATGCCACCTCCAGCGGCTTCAGGGTTGTATAATTGGTCCGACGTGCCTCGCTACTTGTCGTAAGTGGCGGCTAGGTAGAGGCAACTTGTTTGCCGTCAGATGCGACGCGTATAGGGGGAGGAAAGCATCCTGGTAGTTGAGTGGTCACGCCGAGCCCTAGGAAGTCTTTTTTTAATTGCTATCCTTCTCTATATTTCTTGCATCTTCTTGATACCACCGTTGCCCCTACATTATATCCCTTTTAGCTTAAACTTTCTCAAGTTTTAAAAGACTTTCTAGAAGGCGGTGAAATAACGAGTCAATCGGAAGGTAATTTTATCAACCCTAGAAGGTGACTTCACGGGTAATCTAGGTAATTTTGTCTACTGAATAAAACATCTGTGTATTTCTGGCACATGAAAAGTGTCTTTCGTTGGGTTCCATGGTGGGCGGGGAGCATGGGTGCTGAAATTTAAATACAAGATCATGCACAATTCTTAAAACAAATAAAAATAAACGAACGAAACCACTATCTGACTCTAATGACGAACCATGTAATGTGGAGTCATTCCCATGCTTCATGGTTATACAGTCAACAGATGCTGAAAAACCAATTGCATCACTATCACCTTTTGTAATTGAGTATAACTATAATGTGGTCGATCGGCACACCAAAAAGTGTCAGAAAATTGAAATCTTGTTGCCTTGTTTTTGAGTGTGAGCGAAAGGGTCAAACAGAAAATTTCAAAAAAATAAATCATTCTTCGATATTCATTTGATCTCTTTCGTACACACTTCACTGAATACTTCCAAAGCCGTGATGCGGTGTCGTGACTTGGCTGGAGTCAAAAACACAGACATCATCGAGGGGATGAAACATGAAGGTGTCACTGCAGTGCGTAGAATATGTATTAAACGTAACAATCTGCAGGACACCAACTTATTTGTACTCAGCTTTAACAAACCAACAGTACCCAAAGTGGTACAAGTTGGGTTTTTGAAAGTAAAGGTCGCGATATACATTCCGGACCCCATTTGATGCTATAAGTGTCAAACATACGGCCATCACGATGACCAATGTTCCAAAGTGAAAAAACGTGGCCGATGTGGAGACCATTCTCATCAGGAATCTGATTGTAGAACAACTACGCATTGTGTCAGCTGTGGCAAGGAACATCACGCCCTTTCTAAGAATAGTCATACTTGGAAACAGGAAATAAAGATTCAGAGGGTAAGGTTTACACCAGAAAACTTGTCCAGGCAAAAACATCACTTCCTAGCCCATCCTTATCAACTGTTGTGAAACATAATCCGAAAATCACGAAGGACGCTCAAACACAGACAAATCAACAATATTCCCAATTAAAAACTGCAGAAAAACACAACCTCTACACAAACTACATTCAATAACACCCCACCACCGAAATAACAACGAAAAAAACAAATCACAAACACATAAGCAGCAAAAGGGGTCAGATGATCCCATCAAATTGTACAAGTTTGGAGACATAGAGAACATGGATGCAGAAGAAACTGCTCCATGTACTCAAGGTTGCTCCAAACCTACTATAAAAAATACACTCCAGTACTTCCTCCAGACAAATAACAACACAAATTGCCACAGAGAATGGTCCAACCTAGTTACACAATCTCCACCTTAACCTAATAATGAAGAACACCATCATACAATGGAACTATCCTGAACGAGACGGATGACATTACATTTAAACACTTTTCCCTGTTTAACAGATACTTTCAAAATGCTGACAGGGCCTCAGGGGGATTAAATTATTGTTCAACAACTTCCCTCGCCCTTTGTTTAACTCTGGGATTTTAATGTATATGCTATTATATGGGGATCAAATCACTAATGACAGAGGCTACAAAGTAAACGATTTCATTTCAAGACACGATCATTATCTATATAACACTAATTACCGACATATTTACACCCAGAACGGATACATACACGTGTATATTGTTTGACAATTTGCTCTCCTTCGTATTTACAGATCAATCAATCAATCAATCATTGTTACTGCATCAGGTTTTGGAGAATATCAAATCAGTCCCTGTGGATAGGGTAAGGTTATTATATATGTTTGAGGGATGCCATGTAGAATGGTTACTACATCAAGTCTTGGGGATCGAAAAACGTTTGTTCATATAAATACGGTATCATTACTACGTCGGTTTGTAATTAACCATGTAGTTTTTTACTAGTAAAAATCCTTTAAAAAGGACAAGCAAGCAATTTTTTGTCTTTTTACAGCCATTAGCACCGGTTTACCAATAGACATGCCATATAGTTTCACTATTTCAGAGATAGAGCACAACATCGATGGAAATGTGCGTCCAAGATGCCATATGTTACTTAGTTTTAAATCCAAATGAATGTTTCTGAAGTGAATTAATAACATCAATAATGTGCCCACTTCAAGCTCTTGTCCTTGTGATGAACTTTTACTTGCGTAGTTTAAAAGAACACGTCCACGAAGATAATTTAGTTTTTATTCTGTCAATGTCTTGGATATAACCCATCAGTTTAAGTGGGTTTGTCAGATACTGACATAACCGCATAGTGAATACCTTTTCCGAATAAAAGACCATTAGTCTCTTCACAGTCGATTGAAAAAGAATATTTTCGCCTTTGGTACGTATGCTTTCATCGTCCAAAGTCCGAAAGTCTTGCAGGTTCCAAATTTTAGGCGAATATTTATCTAAACCTTGTATACGTTTTACTGCCTACCTCTGACATAACATTAGTTATTTCAAGTTGCCTGACCATAGTTCGCATCAACGTAGAACCGAAGTAAGAATAATTATTTTCCATTTTCTCAGACTTGTTAATGCATTGATCCCTCCATGTCCAATACAAATACAAATAAAAGAGTTTGACAAATGTTTGCCTTTATCGCATGCGTCTTTTATTGCATTGTGTGGTTTTCATGTGTGTGTCAGAGCTATCCTGGCTAACGTCTTACTATTGACTACTGGAATTAGAGGTTTTTGAAACAGACAAGAAGAGACATCAGTCTTTATTTCGTTTTTAACAAGATTGTGCAACTTTTATTTTCATTATATGTAACTATCCATCATCCCGCATAGTTAGAAATTGTCTCTAGTAAATATTGCATGCAATATTGAGAATTAGACAATACAGCTGTGTTATCTGCTAATAAGACAAAATTAGGGAATGTGGAGAAGGGAACGTTTTAGACCATACAAAATAGGATTCAACTCAGAGATCAGAGCATATATCAATACGAGAACGAACCTCGCAGTCACGTTTTGGCCCTGGTCTACACCCTCTTTATAATGAAACGTTAAGGTAGTTTGCTCTCAAAGAAAACATATTTAGTTACGGTCTATAATGAGTATTTAATGGTGTGCCAGATCTTGATTATAACATGCGACTAATTCTTCCATGATGACGTTCTCTCTCTCTCTCTCTCTCTCTCTCTCTCTCTCTCTCTCTCTCTCTCTCTCTCTCTCTCTCTCTCTCTCTCTCTCATACAAACACACACACGCGCGCGCGTTAACACACACACCTTAAATCACGATTAAGAATAGCTCTCAATTTCAAGATAATATGGTTCTCTATCTGACCCCATTTCACAAGTATCTTTTTCTAACAAAGCATATAAGCCAATGGAACATAACCTTCTAGAATAATGCTGATGTTTACAAAAAAAAAGTTTTAAGTATTATTAGAAACCTGAACTATGTCAAATACACTAATGAATTACCAAAACCTAGACCTAGACCTAGATCTAAATAAACAAATTGACTTCAATTAATACTAATTCTGATTTGAAACCAATACACACAGATAATATATACATTAGCAATATGTTATATGCTTACAGAAAAAAATTAATTCAGGTCAAGCAGAAATTAATTTAATATTTGACATAGTCAAGCCCATTTTACAGTGTTACAATAGAATGTAACGAGATAAATCTTTTGCAAAACTACATTACAAAAATACAACTTAAACATACAAAACAAAGTGCAGTTCTCTTTCGTTCTTCTATAGTTACAATTGTCTCTCTCCCCTTTCTCCAAATGCACTTGTTTCTCATTTCTATCCTTCTGCAACTGTATTCGTATATTTCTCCTCTTTCTCAAATTGCATTTATTTTCTTTTTACTGAATCTCAAGCTTCATTTCATTCCTGTGATTTAATTTCAAGTCAATACCTTGCAAGTTAGCGCCAGATGTAGGCTTTCTAATCAAATCCAACGCATTGCTATCCAAACACGTCTTTTCTACCAAATACAAAACCAAAATACCTATGTAGAATCTAAAATAAAGATATCCACCATAGATGCCATTGTGAATGCTTCAGGATTTCACTAAATATGTCTCAAATGTGCAAACTAATACCTGAGACTTAGAAATTCCAAATTAAACGAATTCAAATTTCAAAAGCAAAGTGTTCAGACATATTTTAGAGACATGCATATCCAGTAGACGGGCTTCCAACTTTTATCACATCCTTTGGTCTTTCTATAGCTAATAGAAAAGAATGCCCAGCAGCAAGATTTATAAAATTAAACATTAGTCTAAATTGTAATAAGGTGTCAACAATCTTTGATTGAATCACATTAATGTAATCAAAGGTTTCCTTCTTTTGTTTTGAATAACGATAATTCCCAGTTCAGCAGCAAATAATCTGAATTAAATAATTTCAGCTCAAATCAAAACATCGAAAGAAACAAATGATACTGCTTCAAAAACTTAAAGTAGGAATGGGTAACTTTTGGATAAACAAGCGTATATGAATAAAACACTAATGAAAACGAATAGCCAGGATCTATTACAAAAGTTAATTTCCAGAACAATACAAGTTAAAATTAGACAATTAATATCCTTCACTTACGCTGAGACGCTTATTCTTATATTTAACCTGTACTCACAGAGAAGTACAAAATATGTACTACTTGTTTACAGAGGTTTAAGGAAACAAACGTCAATGATTCTTTTCAGGTAGACAATAAATTTGATTTTAGACAAGACCGGCGACAAAACATAATTTTGGTAAACCCATATTAAGTAATTAAAAAATAAAGCTGACAAACAATGCAATTCAAATACCTAAAAGAATCACTTCGCTTTGTAATACGTAACATGAAAGACGTTGTAAGTCTGTCATGCAAGCAGTGTACATGTATTATATTGAGTTATAACTTCAGTGCAAACAGTACGTGTATACATACTTGATAAGCAATTCAAGCTTTCAACTTATTATTGACATTATGTGTAATTCAAGAGAGTACTAACTGTTAACTCAAACACGGCACTGAGTCATAAGTTTAATTTAAAGATCATTGTTATGAATTGTTATGTATACTTAATTTTGCATATTTAGTATCTGTTATGTTTGTTTTATTAGATGTATAATATTTTCAAACATAAACTATTTCATTATAGTATTGTTAATGTTTCATCAAGCCGACAAACGATCCATATTACGACACGGACTACGATTTAAGATATTGTAGATAGCAGCAGAGAGGGTGAACCCTACAACAAGCGACAAGCGTCGAAATCGTAAAAAAAAGCGTCGAATCGTAAAAAGCGTCGACAACCAACGCTTCCTCGATGACTTCGTCAATGACGCCAGCGTCGTTGTCATTCACCCTCTCTGCTGCTATGGGTTAACAAAAATAATAAATGATTTCAACCGAATATTTGATCGAGTCCTTAGGATCTCACAAACAAACTAATCGCTAACACCTCCTCTTGTAGATCAATCAAGTTATTTGACTGGTCTGTGAGTTTGAAATTAATTCTGGTTAGCGAATTATTATGGCATCGCATGTAGACAGGATTAATTGTGTTTTCAATAATTAGGTATCCTGGAGGAGCTGTTGGTGCAAACGAATAAAGAATATATCCCTGCTGAGCTTGATTTGATTGCTCTAGATTAATTTGATAGCTTCCTTCAATTACATCACATGTTAAATTGAGCGCAATCACCGTTGAAATATTCACATTATGCGGGGCAATATGCCTACCACCGCCATCTGGATCATTATTATACTTGAGGATAGTTGAATCTGGTTTTTGTAGCGCCTTGATATCGGTTTTAACAATTCTTGCTAGTTCATCAGCGTTGTATTTGGGAAACTTGAAATTACGCAGATTGTCTTCTGTGATATTGTAATCGGTTAGGAATCGTTGTTTATTGTCGCTGTTGTCATTAATTATTGTTTGAATAATTAGTTCATAGATATATTCCATGTCAGATATAAGTTGATTTATTATTTCAACGTGTTTTTGCGATTTTGTTTTCCGTAGTTGTTCTAGTTGTGTGTCATATAATTGCTTAATTTCATTAAAATAACCACGGACGTCAGTTAGCGTAAATGAAATAGTAACAGATGAGTCGGTTGTTCTTTTAATGATAAAATCCCATTGCAATGTGTCTTTGTTGGTAAATATAAATCTATCGCCGATTCTTCCTTTTCTTATATCAGATAAATTATCTCGATAACTGGGATTGATTTCATGATATGATTGTACGTCCGTGGTTAAGTCGGCGGTGGATTTTTCCGGTGGTTTTTCAGGCCATCCTAACACTGTTCTTAACGAGCTGTTATATATATCTACAATGTATCCCTCTGTGCTTATTTCGATCGACGACGAGAGCGTCGGTTCATGAAGTTTAATAGCTATTTTTGATTCTTTTCCAGTGATTGATTTTATTCTACGCTGAATTTCAGCATCGATTTGCTCAATTTGGTACGATCCGGTTGGTAACGAAACAGTTTCCCACGCTGGAGTACCATCGGGTTTATTTTTATACGAGAACACCAGTGCGTTATTGGGTTGCTGACCGCCAAATGCAACCGATCTGATATTAGGCCAGCTATGATATACTCGTAATTTTGCCAGCGCGATCTCGCGTACTGGAATCGGAGAAGGGAAGTTCACACTAAATTCAGGGTTTGTTGATGTTATTGATATCATGCTTGTTCGTATCGGAGTGGTATTCTCCGCGATTCGTTGAAGCAGTTGCAATTCGTTGAATTGTAGTGACATTATTGTTAACGCTGTCTTCAATTTCCAATTTCAACATCGCGGAGTTATACAACTGGGTCATCGCGGAAAATTCAACATCGGATATGAACGAATTATCTATCGACAGCGAGATCAACTCGGATAATTTCGAATACGCGTCAAATACCACCCTGTACCGAGCTGTATAATCACTGAGTTTTTTCTGAGAACACGATGATAATTTTTTAGTTATCGCGGTGGCGACTGCAGCAATTGTTGTTGCCGCGGAGATAGCAATTGGAACTGCAATCGGAGCCATCATGGTCACCGTCGACAAAATAACCCCGGCACTGGCCATCACACCGGACACCGAATACACGGTGATGTCGATGATTGCTACGCTGCGTCGGTATTATTTCATTTTTTCACGATAACGCTCAGAAAGTGATTTCAAGTTCGCGGAAAACTCTTTCACGGTGTTGAATCGATATTGCGATGACGGCGTCATCTGCGATTGTGATACCGCTGACTCCGTCAACGGGGTTATTATCGGTTCAATTGATATCATCGATGACTTTGTTATTGACATTGTTATTTTAAACCCGCTAGTGTTTTCAATTATTCGCCATCGCTAAGGGTCAGGGCAGGCCAGGTAGGTAAATGGGTTGGGATGTCGTAGGTATGGTAGCTTCAGCCTGAAAAATCATCTACAAGTTCTAAACACCAAGTTATTTTTGATCTAATGGTGGAGCTATCAACCGCGACGACATTAAAGTGTTGACCGTTACTCCTTATAATTAACATCGCGGTGCCACCAGAATAGGTTTTACCGCCCACGATCATATTAAATTGATCGATAGAGATCCACGTTAGCCTGTAGGTACCTTCGATCCCCGTTGTACTGTAGATGTCATCGCCCCCCGCATCGCCCCTCGTCCAGAGACCGGTGGACAATGTAGTATTAACACCTCTTATCCAATCCATGGTTCCATGATCGACTGTATACACGACATTTTTAATGCTTATGCGTGGATGCGGAATCTTTATCTTTTCAAAGTTTTCTTTTAGTTTATGAATATTATTGTAAATCTCGAGATAATTATTTGCTTCGATTTCGGTAGATTTCATCATCGTTCCATCGCGGCGTTTAAAAAATGAAATCAAAAGTAAGTTAGATTCTATACCTTTTTGGATTATATAATTCCCGTGGAGTTGAGAATATGTCGTCGTGTTATGGTGAGTTTCAGAACCCTTAAAGAAATTTTTAACAAACTCGTTGGTGAGTTTTTGTTCGTCAAACGCGCTTTTAATTTCCGCGAGAGTTGGGCCTGTCAACGATGTGGTTTCAGACACAGGTGTTCTCCCTAAAAATTTATCCACGATGGTATTAAGTGTTGTTTGTCTCACCATAAACCTAATAATATCGTTGAGAGTCATCGTAGATGTAGCTGGGACACCAAAGAAACTATTAGCAATGTAGGCATTGTGAGTATGCTTGCCGATAAACTCGCTAATTTCAGCGAGAGTCATTCCTGCCACAAGCGGGTTTCCAAAGAACTTACCAACAATGTCGTTAGTGGGTTTTTGTACCTGCTCAAGATTTTCTACTAGTTTAGAAATATCATTGTAAATATCGAGATAATTTGCCTTGATTTCATTTTCATTCATCATCCTTCCCGCGTCTTTGTTAAAAAAGAATAGCGATAGATAGTTTTTAATTTCAGCGAGAGTCATGCCAACCACAAGCGGGGTTCCAAAGAATTTATGTACAACATTTTTGCGAAAACTATTATAACCTCGTATAAGATCATTCAGCTCACGTTCGTTGGTAGCAATGGCGTCGGTGATCGTAGACACAAGTGCGCCGGGTTTAAGTTGTCCACCGTTGGAATACAGCGCAATAGAGTTTTCAGCGGCGTCGTGTTGTCGTTTTAAAATGTCATCCAATGACACATCACTGGTTTTCAATTTACCCTGATCGGAAAATAACACAACGGTATCCTCGATTGCGTTTCGTTGTTTAACCAATATATCATCCAACGACACATTACTACTTTTCAATTTACCCTGGCGATCTTGAAATACAACTATTTCGTTCGGGTCAACATTAACTAAATTTAACGTCTCAGCGATTTCATCTTCAATTATTTTTTTTACATCCTCGATAGAACCCGCAGATTTTTTCGCGGTGGGATCCGACATTGACAGAGATTGCCCCCAAATATTAATCATTATTGTAAAGACTCTAGTATTTTCAATTTATTGATTCTCTAAAATTACCTTGTAATTTCCCACTCGTGTATTTATTTACAACCAGATGAGGTGGTTTCTGTGACGATGAAATCTCCCCGAGGACATTTAATACTTCACGGCCGCATATCGGTGGATCATTTAATTGTTGTGTTGGCAGCGTGGAATAAAAAATCGGAAACCCTTTGAGTTTCATCGAGGAATTTATATACCGCATAAACTCGCTTGGCGGAGCTAACCCATATGAATCAAAATAGACAATTCCACGTGGATCAATCGCGTATGCAACCCAGTGAGTTCCCGATCCGTTACTGTTATCAAGATTGATGATACCGGTTTCAACGCGTTTAGGTTTTCTCGGTAATTGATCTTTCATAAAAACCCATCTGAAGTTTTTTATCGCCAGTTTTTTAGCAGCATCAATTAAATCAAAATTGGACATAGGGAGAATTGGGCTTTCAACTAATAAACCGTTCCTGGTATTCTCAGGCCGGATCCGTGAACGGATCTCCCGCTGTACCATGAATACGGGGTTCCTGGTAGTCTTAGACCCAATCCGTGAACGGATCGTCCCTTTTTTTTATATCCTTTCCCAGTTGCCTTTTTCAACGCCATCCCTGCTGCGGTCCCAACGGCTCCCAACGTTGCCGCTTTCGCCACTGCTGGGGCAGCCGCTGCAATCAATGCCGGTATTGCAGCTAACAATGGAAATATACCACCTGATTTTATCATGTTCGCGATTGCAGCTTTCGAAAATTCTATTTGAACCCCTCGCTTATTTTTCATTGCATCATTGAAATGTTTTATTTGACGATCCGTCAGTGATATTTTATGTGTACCGCCGGACATCTGCGCTGGTTTTAACGTTATTGTTGTTCCACATTCTTTAGCGGATTTTGATCGCAATTTCTTGACCTGACCATCAGTCAGATTGACACTAACAACACTATATGTCATTTTATTGTAAAACACATTTATGCTTTCAATTGATCTAATTGTGAAAATCGTTTACGATTTCAATCATAGATTTTCCACTGGTGCATCAACTACTCTCATTCGTCCACCACCCCCTTCTAACAACATTGATTTATCACTGAGAATGACAGCAACCGCTCTATAATCAACACCACCAGGAGCTATACGAGCTCTGAAGTGTATATCAACAACGGATTGCCTTGTTAAATCAAGATGTTCCAGCGAAAAGTAATAAATCGGATAGAGGCTTTTAAAATCAAGTTGAGATATTTGTAAACCAGTATCAACATTTTGATCACGACCCATATATGACAGCATCCGATGATACACACGTGCTATGTGGTTAGTGTCGTAATCAAGCTGAATATCCTCAGATGGTTCTTGTTGTCCGTTTATTCTCAGTGAAACCTCTTTGACTCCTAACCGATCAAATATCATATGACTGCGTTCTTGGGAGCCTAATCGATTCCGATTCTGCAGCGCTATAAATATATGACGTGGAGCTGAAACGCCTTGTTTTGATGCCAGGTGCCATGTAAATGTATCAGCAACATTATCCTCTTTGGCATCAGTTGTTGTTGTTAGCCAACTTATCAATGATTTGCCACCTGTGTCCATAAATGAAAGTAGCCGCTGTTCCGTGGTAATTGATGGGGTCATTACTGGCATCCACAATGCTATTTTACTCAAAACAACTTTACCATCAGCGGCACCAGTACGCCAAATTGCATCATTGTCATTGTCTTTTCGCACTAATGCGATTGTGTGCTTGGCTCCATAGATAACGTTTCTAACATTTCTGCAGAATCCAAATATGTGATGGAGTGGAATCGCACATGAAAAATATCGTTGTTGTCCTTGTAACATCGCTACTCGTGTTGCAAACCCTAGATTGAAATTGCGATTAATATCTACGACATCAAAGGTACCAGCCGGTCTAGTATATCCTGCTGGTGCTGGATCAACTGCGGTATCTCGTGTTGCTTTTACCCTAGTATGATTAATGTGATCAGCGTGATCATGCTATGATTATGCTAGCCCGATTATTGTTGTTGCAACATCAACCTTGCGGTCTATTGATTCAATTTCTTTTCCATCAATGAGATATCTTGCACTTTCAAATAACGCCATTATACCATTGTTGACGAAACCAACTCGGATATTTGGATCATCTGCAAATGGGTATCAGCTGCAACATTTGTTACGAGTTTTCCCTCGATTTCAATAAATGCTTCACATGGCAAAAAGTATTTACTGGTATCTTGAACTTGAAGTTCAATTCGCGATCGTAGGTCGGGTTGTATTGCATGATAGGAATAGTATTGATAATCGCGGACGGAATCGTCTTTGCGCACTGGGGCTTCCATATCTAACGCGGAGTCAGCTGTTCGTTTAAACATTTATAACATACTAGTGTTTTTAATTGTGAAACTCAAAGACTTTAACGCTAGCGTTTTAACTCTTTGTAATCATCGTCGTTGAAAATTCTTCGAATTTCTTTTTTGTTTCAAACCACTTCCTGCTATCATGTTTGCGATATCATCTTGGTTACTGTTTGCCAACGACGCTAGTTTTTCATCTACTGCGTTATTTATAATTTTACTAACACTTGCAGGCATTTCCGCTGTAGACGGTAACGGTTTCTTTGAAAATCCTTTGGATTTTCCGCGTCTCACTAATGATGCTATTTTATCTTTCGCGGCAGAAAATGCCTTTCCGGCAAGATTTCCAACGAAATCTCCGATTTTGCTGGTTCCCTTATCACGAATAACATCAATGGCCTTCATTGATAATTGTTTAGCTAACGGCGCCACCTTGGGAGCCATTCTTGTAAATAACCCCGCAATGGTATTGCCGAAACCATCTCCGTAATATGCTCTATAAACAGGCAATCGTGAGTTCACCACGTAGACGCTTACGGGTTTATCATGGTTGTAGTGTACAATCATCTTGTTATAAAACTAGTAGTTTTTTAATTAGTGATCAATCGCTAGCGTCCATTGGATTTTCATCATAACGTTGGGCGTCTCTGTGATTTTCAACTAATTCAGCAATGAGTTATCGATATACATTAATGTCCATGATACCACCGGCAAATAATCGTCTACAGATATCAGCTGCTTCATTAATTATTTCCGGGGAGTTATTTCCGGCTCGTTTCCCTCCGATGAGAACTTCCAACCGTGATATATCACTAAGGATGTTACCAGGACATGTCACGGTAGAGTCAAAGACTCCAGCGTTGAAATCCAAGGGATTTTTAATCGAATATCCTTTTCCGCTTGTTTTCTCAGTTGTACCAGTTGCGCCCTGACTATCACCACGTAATTGCCTTTGTAGTTCTTGTCGTTCTTGTTGTTTTTCTCGTTCTTGTTGTTTTTCTCGAATTTGTTTTTTTCGTTCTCGTTCTTGTTGTTTTTGTCGAATTTGTTTTTTTCGTTCTTGACTTTGTTTTTCTAGTTCTTGTAGTTTTTCTCGTTCTTGTTGTTTTTGTATATTATAACTATCAACTCCTACTTTAAAAGATATGTACGCAACTGTATTCTTTTTCAAATTACCAGTAATCTCCCTATTCGTTTTATACAACCAATTAACCCATTCATCTTGGCTTATTTTACTGTTTTTATACTCGTCTTTTAAAAAGTTATTTCTATAATGAAAGCTTTGGGCGGCAAATTTACAAAAAATCTGATAATCTTCGACTTTTATTAATTCATGTCGTTTGATTTGTGTTATAGCTTCTTCGGTGAGTTTGTTTATAAAGTAAACACCTCTTGGAGTGACGACAACAGGTTGTGGTTCAGGCGCAGAATCATCAATATCAGCTAATCGTTCATACTCGTGTTGGGTTTTTATATCACTGGATAGCTGTTGTATCCCTGCGCGTGTTTGTCCGGTCTCTGCTGCTATCTTTTCAAGTGTATCAAGCAGCGGCGCCTTCTTTGCTCGTTCTTGCTCGTTCTTCGTTGCTCGTTCTCGCTCAGGAATATCTCCATATATCGCTGCTTCAGTTAACTTTTTCACATCTTTGGTCGCACTTGTTATCGGAGTAAACAGTTGTTCACTTGACACAGAAAAGTCAGTCTGCGCTTGTTGTCGTTGTTGAAGTTTCTCACGAAGTCTGTCTCGAACCGGTATAAACTTTTTAATTGCTGCTAGCCGCTCTCGGGCTAATCTAGTTGTAAGCGATTCACCTACCATATAGTGTTTGTGAACTGAGTTTTCAAATGTGAAACTATCACAATTAAAAGCTTAGTTATTAGATATGTACTATCAAGCTAACGTATCCATCTCCGACAAGGTTAAACTGTACGACGCTATCCGCGAATGTTTCAGAAATAACATCCCTGGGGTTTTCAAAATTGTAATATCTGAAAATGGCGATGAACGATTTGTGTTAACTCCGCTGCAACAACAACAACTACGTGAAAATGGAGGCGTCGCAGTGATTACTTGCTACCACAACCAGATCATACAGTACGCACATAACTGCATAAGCAAGCCCAAACTGCTAAGTATCCTTTCAGGAGAAAATCCTATGTGACAAGTGTCACAAGTGTTACAAAAAACGCTAAAAAAAAAATTTATTTTTTAAATTACTACTGAAAGCCTATTTTTTTATAGTAACGCCCCTTTTTGCATTCTGACCTTGTGAGACGGCTTGAAGATTCACAAGACAATTATCAGTCTTCACGCCATTTATGTGATCAATCACAAGGCCGTCTTCGATTAATCCGTAAAATGCTTCATAGATGGCTCTGTGACAGAGATACTTCTTCCTATCAGCTGAAAACATCAAATACCCCATATTATTCAGATATCCAACCAATTCTTTTAGTCTGCAATTTCTAATAACACCATCACGGGATGCTTCATAATTAACAAGCACTGGGTGAGGTCTGAAATCTTGGCTCATTTGTATAATAATACTATTTGTCTAATTTATTATTTGCTTTAATTATAAGTCTATCAATGTAGTCTTGAGGTTTTTTATGATTTTGTCCTTGATTTTATCAAGGTCGTTGGGGTCAATGATTCGTTTGTCATAATAGCGTTTTAGTTCCCTGTATCGTTTACCGCCGCAACTGAGACACAACTGCGATTTTCCCCTTACCCCAGCCCCACATTGGAGGCATGGGAGAGGACCAAAACTTCCTCGCCGAACGCTTTGTAAATGATGCCCACAGAATTCGCTTCTGCATGATTTGTTACACGGGGTTGTTGATCCAATCATAAGCCACTTGCAGTGATTCATTATACTATATTTTTCTATTTAAATACTTGTTTTAATTATAACATGGAAGAGTTCAAGAGATTATCGAAAATCGAACCTTGGAGAAATACTAAATTCAATCTCGATAGAGTCTCTGATACACCAAAACGTCTAATCGGTGACAGAACTATACTGGGTAAAATCAAGGAGTGTTTTAATGAATTCTACCGAGACGGTGCAGTACACTGTTGGTCGACATTTCGAATTATACACGAGGATGTCAATGTACCGAACATCGATGCTACCATGAATGATGAAAGAGCAGCTGAGATAATTTCACACCTTGGCGTAGCATCCAAAGGATTTTCGTGGAAATCTAAAGATGTAAATCCAAAGGTGGAAATCCAAAGGATTTCAAACAAAGCAATTCCCAAACAGAAGTATTTTTTCAGAATAAAATTCATTATCGAAGACGAAGGCAAATGGATTATCAGGGATAAATTTGAACCAATCCTCAAGGATAAAAAAACTGTCATTGTAAGTAGAGATTCTAAACCAGGAATTCTAACTGGAATTGACAAACCATACTACGAAAGATCTTATCCTGTAACAGCAATCGTTTATGGGATATATCCGTTAAATGATAAACCCGATATCGCAAAACTAGCTTCTATGAAATATTCTAGTTCACTGAATTGTGTAGCAACACGGGTAATGGAACACTTCACAAATGCATCCCGTGGAAATAAACTAACTGATCTGCGACGTAGGAAAATAACCGAATGGGAACTGACAGTGAAACAGCACGGTGCAAAGATTTCTGATATAGCTAAATTAGAAACATCATTAAGATTCCCAATATCAGTAATGACGATAACCGGAGAAGTTTTATACGAACCGAAATATAACAAAAATGGAGCTCCAATACAAATTATTGATCATAACGAACACGCGTGGACACCTGCAGTAACAATATTTCCACGAGATAGAACCGTGAGATATATCCCCGAGGAATTCGTCGGAGATGTTTTTTATAATGAGAAATTATTCGATGCTATTCATGCGTTGTGTAAAGATGATCCTGTGTCAGTGTGGTTACTTAGAAGTGATGAAGATCCCGAAATAGGATTTGATCAATTTGTAAGACCAAATGGTGAATTATATCGCGTTGAAGAATTAGATAACAGAATGAAAAAAATCGCTAATGATTTTTCACCGGAGAGTTTCCATGAAAAACTACTCACGGATAGTTTTACTATTCCATCAGTGGTAGCTCACTTCGCAAGAGAAAAAAACTCATGGCGTCCAACACGAAGTGATTTTCTCGAGGATGTTAAATTGAGTTGCGTCGAATTTAGTCATGGAGGACTGTGGAATACAAAATACTCACGTGATGGTATGATTTCAATTGATATAGCTGCGTGTTATCCAGGGAGTTTTCTAGGATATGGAGAAGCCGCTGAATACTTTAAACGATTTGGACACCCCACGCATGAAATGACTCGTGTTGCGATTAATGGGCCATTACCTGATTTTGATTTAACTGGATTCGCTCGTGTGATATCATTTGAACTCGCTACAGGGTTACATCCGTGTAGTTATGTTTGGCTTGGTAGACATATATCTGAAAAGGCCTGGATGCCAATAGTGTTACTACGATATATGATTGATTGTGAGATGTTACAATCGTTGATTGTTTCCGAAGCTATCATATGCTATCGAGCTCAGAAAGAAGTTTGGCTACCACAACCCGATCTAGATCGTATAATTAGCGAACAGCGAAAACAGTTTCCAGATTTCAGCGAGGAAGAAGTCATGAATTGGTCTAAGAAGTTATTTGAAATTAAAAAAGAACAAGCAAAAGATTTTGGACGAAGAATAATCGGTAAATTTACCCAGGGTGGAAGATACGACAATGCAAAATACTCTTCGAGGTTGATCATTTACGTCGCAGAATACGATTTTATTGTAACGGATTTAACGAAACAGGGAAAACTTGTATCCCGTAAGGATGCTTTTCTATCCAATGGTGAGAAATTGGGTACGGTTGTTACCTATTGTGATGGATATATTAAACAATATACGCATCTGAGAAGTTCTATGCTAGCTTATGCTTCTATCAATTTATTTTCGATGATAAATAGATTTCCTAATAACGCAGTTAGAGTAGCTACTGATTCTATTTATATCCACGAGAAATACAAATCAGATGTAGCTAAATTCACATCCCAAGAGGAAGCGTGGGGACGTTGGCGATTTAAAAAGGAAAAACTACATGAGTATTGTGAATCGGCAGATGTTACCATGGATGAAAAGTACTTAAAGTGTGATAAGATTCAATCAGAATTTTCTAATGCACCACCGGTATCTGATCCAATATGTAGATACAAGACAGTTTATTTAAACGGTTGTGGTGGGTCAGGAAAGACAACTCGTGCAATTGAATTATATCGTCGGTCAAATATGATTGTGTTAACACCGACTCACAGACTCGCCAGAGAGATGATACAGCGAGGGGTAAATGCCTGTACTTATCACAGTTTCTTTCGATGGAAAGGCGATGAATGGACCCCTGATCGAATGGGCGATAAATTCATTCCTGAAATCATAATTTGGGATGAAATATGCACGGTATCGTTGAGAGTATTACAAACATTTCTCGAATGGTTGTTAAACAAAAACACAAAAGTCGTCATGTGCGGTGATCACGGCCAACCACCACCATTTGTCGGTGCATCTCCACATGAATGGCTAAAGGGTTTTGTAGACTACTATGAAGAAATTACTACTGATTATAGATCACTTGATGAACAATTACGCGAGTTCAAAGCATTGATTAGATTACAGCCGGATAAAATCCAATGTGAAATAGCGCGTGAAATAATTTCAGAAACTCCCATGAATGATTTTTGGGAAACGTGGAGACCAAATGATTTGATAGTAGCAAGTAGAAAAATAGTCAGAGACACACTTCAGATGAAGTTATTTGAAACGCATAAAGAAAAATTTGCAACACTTCCAGTACCGTTGTGTTATAGGCCTTCGGATACACGAAAGCAGAATATTGAAGTTGATATTCCAGGGAAGAGTGAAAAGCAGATTCTCGTATTAAATGATATTGTGCTGGTTGATATCAGCGTCGTCGAAGATGCATTGCGTGCTAATAAATCCCCGTGGACGCTAGGATACGCAGCGACGATACATTCTTCACAGGGATTGACTATATCGGATACAATTGTTTGGATGGTAGATAATCGCATCGAATGGTCGAATTTAGTCTATCTTGCAGTATCCAGAGTGAGGAGATTAAATCAACTTCGAAGAATTGTCGTCATGACAGAGTCAGGTGGCGATGATGAAATCATTGGTGACGATGATGACACTACAATGGATGATGCTAGCATCATTAATAAAAAAACTCTCCGGTTATAAACAACAGGATAAAAAAAATAATAGAGAATTTGACATTGATGCTAAATTAATAATTACGCTGAAACAACAACAGAATAATCACTGCGCGAGTTGCAATTGTATAATGCGTTGGCAGTATTCGGATAAAGATCCTCGCCAATTTACCGTAGACAGAAAGAATAGCAGCATTCGTCATACCAACGATAATGTTATGCTGACTTGTCTTGAGTGCAACAGACGAAGGGGTGCTAGTTAAGACCATGAGGTGGCAATTGAGTATCGTCAGGAATCACTTGTAATTGTTCGCGTGTAAAACCCCGCTGAGGGGCAGTTGAATCCAGTTTATAGATTGCTGGTCTACCAGTTGATCGTGTTATAGTAGATATCTTGTGTGCAGTAACACTCCAAATAGGATCAGTATCCCTTTTTCTGCCACCTTCAAGCTCTCCTGGTTCGTATAAATATCTCACAGTGACATCACTACCAAGAATTGGTTCTTTAAAATCTTTTTGTGAAATTCCATGGATTTCCATTTTTGGTATGGACGCTTTCTTAATCGCGTTGACAGGTTTCATGTTAATTGTTCGAGTAATCTCGTTATTGAGCGCGGTAATTACAGCTGGTAATCTCTTAACCCATTCACGGGATCTTTTATCCTGAATAAACTCCTTCGCGTATTGATATCCAAATAACCGCTCAGCAAGAGTCCGATTAAATCGTTCAACAATTGCCTGATCGCGATGTAGCGCAGTATGCCCTCGTCTGATGGTGACATTATGATGTTTCATCGCTGATAACACTGCACCCTGAAATTCCTTGCCAGGATCAACTTGTAACAGATTCGGCCAACGCAGAGGACCCTTTCGATAAATCTTTTCAAATGCAGAAGCAACTTCAGGTGATGACTTTGTTTTTAGCGGTTCTGCTTGTTTGTATCGACTCGCAACATCAACTACGGTTAACGCGTATTTGTAACCGTTGTCATGTGGTAAAAACAATAAATCAGCTTGATGAACTTCATTAGGGACAGTCACATCAAAATGCGAGTAATTAATTTGTTTAGGCGCTGGTAGATAAATCTGCCATAGTGCCTGTTTGGATAACCAATTAGCCGCAGTAGACTTTTTCACTTTTGCGGCGTTGGCGAGTTTATTGATTGCAGCGTTACCCTTCCAGTATTCTCTCGGAGAATAATAAATAGATTCCATATTATTAATTACCAGCACCCATCATCAATTTGCCTTTCATAGCTGATTTTACCAACCACGAAGCCAATTTTTCTTTAAAAGATTTATCAGGAATAGCATTTAACGCATGAATTAATTTCACATCCGCGAGATGCCTGTTTTGCAAATTGCTGCTTTTATATGCAACATCATGAAGGTGAAACGCCTTATCAATAGCGTTTATCGGATACTCGCCGGGTCGGGGTTGATTTTGATCATCAAGTCTGATATCTAATCGTGTTCCGGGACCACAGTAGCTATATCCTGGAAGGTGCTTTTCTCCGGGGTACTTTGCCCATGGGGTTCCAGGGAGTTTTGCCAATTTGGCTGCGATATCACCTCCTCGTTTTTTTTAAAACATCTCCGAATTGTAAAATCTTTGATTTTGTAGAAATAAATCTAAATTTTTTTGTACCACATTGCACGCATTTACCAGAAAGCGCTGATCGGTTATTTCTAGTTGTAATCGTCGTCAAGTCATCTGTGCCAGTACGCGTTTTACACTTCACACAATATAGATCCATAATTTATGTATAGATATATGGATATAATTGATTTTTCAGCGACTAAAACAAGAGAACCGGTTAAGCATCATGCAGCGCTACCAAACTCTATCCGGATGATTATAATCGGGCCATCTGGATCCGGCAAGACGCAATTGTTACTCAATTTAATAATGAGATGGATGAAGTGGGATAAGTTGTATTTAATTGCCCCTAGCGTAGATGATCAACGATGTTATGAAGTGTTAAAGGATTTTAACGAGAATGCATCAGAAATTAAGGGTGAGAACGCCATTGATTTTATAACTGATATTGACGAGGCACCATCCGTGGATGACCTTGATGGGAACATTAATAATTTAGTCGTATACGACGATGTGATGTTAGACAATCAAAAAAATCCTGCTAGGATCTTTTCCAGAGGCAGGCATAAAAACACCGACGTGATATATGTCACTCAACGATACACTCAGATTCCAAAAGTGGTCAGAGATAACTGTAATATTCTTGCTATGTTTAACGGCGTTGATACACATACGTTACGAAATATTTGGCAGACATGGTGCTCTGATATGGATTTCAATCAATTTAAAAATTTCTTTAGTAACGCTCTGTCAACCCCATATGGATTTATAACAATAAATTTACACGATCCTCGGACACGATATCGTATCGGACTCGATCAAATATTCGGTTAAACTCGTAAAAAAATTATTAACCCATAGCAGCAGAGAGGGTGAATGACAACGACGCTGGCGTCATTGACGAAGTCATCGAGGAAGCGTTGGTTGTCGACGCTTTTTACGATTCGACGCTTTTTTTACGATTTCGACGCTTGTCGCTTGTTGTAGGGTTCACCCTCTCTGCTGCTTAGATATACTCTAATTTGTGCCACTCAAACGAGCAATCAATCCAGAATCTACTTTACATTAAGTACTTTTATGCATGCCGTTGTAATGTGCGTTTTCTAAACAGTACGCACTAATTTACTCTAATTTTGTAATACCAAGAGAACAAACAGAGTCTAAAAGTAACAGATAAAAACATTTATTTGTGACATCCATCCATCAAAGAAATAGAAATGTTAATTTAAAGGATGTTTACAATAATTTATTTCAATGCATCGATTCCTGGACGATCCTGCTATGCTATGCTTGTGTTTAAAGCATTCATTTGCCACATAATCGAGTAAATTTAATTTTCACAGTATAGTGTTGGGGATGGGTTCTACTGTTATTTCGTGCAAAGCCTTTCATGTCCTGGGTTTTAGAGGAAGTCCCTTACCATTCAGAAAGGATTGGATACAAACAATAACTTATATTTTATAATTATATCACAACTTGCTAAAATGTTATTCAATCATGAAATTGATTTGATTAAAGGGAAATATCACACAATTGTTTCCATTTGTGATACCTGCCGCCACGTCGTTGCTCAAACATTGCATAAGCATGCCGGCAACCCTGTCTAGTCAATGTGCACTGTCCTTGGGAGTGTACTGATACACTTTGTGTTTGTTCTTCAAAGCTTAATAATTGATTCATACAAAATGTGCTGAATAATGCCATTTGTAATAACTTTGTCTATTTTAAACCAAAGTGATTTCACGAGTCAATTCAGTATACAGCATAATTTTATTGTCTATATTTACCTTAGTTACATGGGGTAACATTAAGCCAAGAACAATCGATATAGTATGTATTTAGCTAATTTCAGCACGCAATGATGGACTAGACAAGGTTGGTGATATTTATCCATGGGTGGGTGTCATATCCGAAGAGATTGTTGCATATTTGCTATCAGCTGTTCTCTGGATTATGCTGGCGAGAAACTTGAACAATATTAATTATTTAGGTTATATAAAGAGACGCCTGCATCAAATCATTCTAGAGATAAAGTTATCCATAAATCTAAACTTAAAGTGGTCGTGGATTGTCGGAACAAGAATATCGATTCTAATAATGTTTTGTTAGGGCAAGGACAAGGCAGAAATAGTCTACCGTATGTACTACTGTATAAGCAGACTGCTAATTTGGCATACCGTGGATCTGGAATTGGAGCAATCTATTTGAAAAACTGAGTTCAGGTTATATATTGTGTCAACTTTCTAGTTGCTCCATTAAGAAAGGTAAAGTAGACTGTGCTGCAAAAAATACGAAATTCAGTAATCTATATTGTCCGAAAAGTAGCACTTGATTAATATTACCTATCCAATCTATAGTGTCCGAAAAGTAGCACTTGATTAGTATAACCTATCCAATCTATAGTGTCCGAAAAGTAGCACTTGATTAGTATAACCTATCCACGTTCCTTGTTTAATTCAAAACTCAAACTCGACCAGGTCAAACATGTGTACCAATAAAGTAATGTTGACCTACACAGTTAAGTCTTATTAAATATAAAACTGTGCAATACATGTATGTAAAGAATTTGTATCATCTGCTGAATACAGATTTGTCTTTGATAATAGTTTTCAATCGGGTAAATGGGCGCGCATCACTTGACCCTAGCAAGAGCTGGTGTTACGTTGATATCAGATACAATAGATTCGACTACATACACCTCATCGATTTGTTTTTAAGGTGCAACCAGTTGCCAACAACACTAACCCAGATCTGCCTATAACAATGCACAGACAGGTCATGTTCTACGCTTGTTCCGTTGAAATTGTGGGAATAACAGACAGCATAGATCCTGATCTGCCGTCGCATTATATGATGGCAGATCTTGATCAATTCTATTCATAATTAGACACGCTACATACACGGAATAATGCTGTTTCAAAAGCACTTTAATATCAGAACACACACAGGCGGCAACTGAGAGCAACGCAATGCTTAGATACGTTCGTTGTGAGTTTGTGTATAGCGCAGTTATTAAACTTTTTAAGGTACAAATGAATATATGACAAATTCGGGTGTACATTAATATCGTATGCTATAAAAAAAGAAAGTAGGTTAACAGTACATTATGAACAACACCTTTTGAAACGTATTATACGTACATGCACGTATACATACATGTACGTATACCTACACAATACTATTCAGGCGATAGAGAGATAATTACTAAGCTGGAGACATGAATATATAGCTGTTTGTATCAGTTTTCATTCGAACATATTATTATTATCGTAACTGGGGTTGCATATTAACGAGAAGTCATAGATGTTTTAATATATACAAATGTTTAACAAAACCCTGTCTAGGATATCATATTTAAATACATGTATATGTACGGCAATGAGGACTTTGATACCCGTGTGTATTACGTAATTATAAACGGGCTTGAAGTATTTGTTTAGTGCTCTCTCACTCTAAGTGAAAGTATCGCATACGGGCTACGGAATGGCGTCCGAAATACTTAAACAACCCTCTGGCGAAAAACATATGCCGTCTCAACGTAGAAAGGGAATACCCCACTCCAGGTATAACAATCTGTTTATATACATATATGTTCAACTACGTTCTTGCCTATCTTCTCATGTACATGCCAGTCGTAAATATTAGTGGAGATTTAAATTTGGTAGTTTATAAGTAAACGAACGGTTTGAATTCATTCATCTATACACGCACGCACGCACATACATGCATGCATGCATGCATGCATGCATGCATACATACATACATACATACATACATACATACATACATACATACATACATACATACATACATACATACATACATACTGTAAACTATTTACAAACTATACGATACATTTCGTGGTTAGGCGACACCCACACATCCACTGATATATCTAATGACTTGTTTTCGTTTCTTTTTTAATCTAGCTTAAGGTTTAGACTCTCTCTCTCTCTCTCTCTCTCTCTCTCTCTCTCTCTCTCTCTCTCTCTCTCTCTCTTAGGAAGATGCGGGCGAACATCCGTGAAAACGAAACTAACTTTGCTGAGTTTCGCGGGTGTTATTCTATGATGTCTCTGAACCTATATGATGATAAAATTTAGAATCATCGGACCAATGCGAAGGAGAAAGGAAGAACTGGATAATAAATGCTAGTTATGGTCTGTTAATTTAAGCATACTAATGACTATGATCAGCTGTAAATATATTCAAATCTTCTTTTGGGTTTCGTTTTTGTAATTACCTCTTGTTGTTTAGTTATTTCACTCAGTTTATATTTCCTACTCATTTCTCCATTCTAGCCGGGAAATGAACGGCTGCGTGTTCAGTGTTAAAAAGGATTACACTGGCGTGTTTGTAATGCTCTAATTTCTTCCTTTGAAACATCGTTCGTGTTTAAATTATGTGTCCTATATTTTTTAATCAATAGAATGAAAATTTAAATCCGAAACGAAGCAACTTTTAAATTTGCAAAGAGGAATGTGAATACACTCAAAAGAGAAAGAATTGCATTTTCTAGTGGATTCACTGGGCCGGGATGTGAAGAGTTCATTCATTCCACAGTTGCCTGTAGTTAGCCTGAACTACGTTAGCAATACAGGTAGGTGTGCATTGTATGTGATATAACTAACATAAATGTATAGTATATATGCTGCATCGTAGATACACAAACGTACTTCATAATATTGTTTGTCGACTTGTGAGGTACTCCATTTATCACCAAAAATAGTTTGATTGTTTTCAGCTATGTCACATTTGTCGATTTTGTTTTCTTGGTTTTTAGAACACTTTGAACACATTGTTGACTATATAAATGGAATCTGAGTTCTTTCCCCACAGACACACCGAGGTATCTGACTCTGAATAAAGAGACCAACGCTTGAGCAACTGCGCTACCGCAGCTTCACTAGATATATATAAAAATAATATCTGAATAAGCAATAGTCGTTCTTCTGTAAACCTATTTAATATGAGCAATTATAACATTACCAAATACATAAATACACGTTCAAAATAAAAGAGAAACATTTATACCTTTTGTTCTCTCCTAGTAAGTTTCATTGTATCATTTAAGATTGGATAAACGATGCTTCGAAACAAAACAAAGAGTAGATGCCTTGGAGAAAGAAATGGATGATCTGCGTACAAAGCTAACAAGGTAATGATAATGCTGATGGTATGCAAATGGTAATAGTCTGTATTAACATTTTACATGCAACTTCTTGTATATAATCACTTAATAGTGAATGGCACAGGGGCAGAAGTATTGGAAAGAGTTAGTATTAGACTAGTTGTTCATTGGGAAAGATAGAGAGAGCTGGATCGATGAATAAATATGCACGCTGCTTTTCATGGACAAACACAAAGAGTATGTCTAAATTTACAATATGGTACCACTATTCATTTGACACTCATATATATATATATATATATATATATATATATATATATATATATATATATATATATATATATATGACGTTGATTCATTAAACGCATTATAATTTCAGAGTTTATATTTTGTAGCTTACTTGATCCTAATAAGCATGGTGAGGTAACTGTCCCATCAGAAGATGCGATAGTATCAAGTGTGTCGGACTTTTACCATCATGAATGGAGTGATGCATTTAGAGAATTGAAAAGCAGTTTTCCAGACAAGGAAGATAAAGATATAGTCGCATGTCTCCTAGGTTTCCTAATGGTAATAATCATTAGGAACATATAATATTACATAACGAAGCAAGTTTTCGTTAGTCCGACAGGTACGATTTCGCTACGTCGGCTCAATTCAAACATAAGAATTACACGTACAGCTAGAACTAGCTCCTTCGCAACAAAGAACGGGATCTGCGGTAGCATAATCCGACTGCAAATCAATGCCTATGTCGTTTGTTCTATTGATTACTCATAATAATCTGCAGACTCAGATCTGACGTGGCAGTTGGGACGGCAGATCGTGGTGAGTACAGTTTGCACTTGAACAAGTCTTATAAGCGAATAATACAGTATTTTTTTTAGGTAATTGTTAATACAACAATAATGGTCGTATATTACTCTGTGTGCAAAGCAACACAACAATTGCAAAAGTTCCACATATACATTCGATTTCTAGCATACAACTGTTGTATGTACACGCTAAAAGCATCCAGAGCATATATACGTCCATATTCTCAAGGATGTCAAGGCATTTAAAATGTAAACAATTGGGTTGTAAAATGTATATAAAGTAACATTAGTGTGCATAACAAAGGGTTGGATTGCGACAATTAATCATTTATCGCATCTTAGAACTACTATTTTCTAGAATTTAAATATCATTTAAACCGACATATTGATGTTTCTGCAGAGCAATGTCGATGCATTTTTCAAGGAAGACTAAGAAGAATCATTAAAGTATTCATGAATATACATACAACTAATCACTGAAGACACATATATGTTTATACTTTAAAGATCTTTATGTTCAACTCGAATGTGTTTCCAGTCTACAACATAAACTGCTGCGCAAATCGAACACGCAATCATACACTTAGATGTTTTCCTTGGGAAACATATAAAATAAATATTTTTAGACATATTCAAGAATTATTTTGGCATAGGTTGAAGTCAAAAGAATAGAATCATGTACATGAATGTCTTATTACGTTAATAATGGATTATCCGATTCCTGTAATATGCTAACTATCTGTTTACAAGTTCACGAATGAATTAGTTTACTTGTTCACAGGAGTGTTTTCCGTATCCTAATGCACCAATATAATAATAATTAAGGTTATTTTTCTTTTTTTGTTTTGTTTCAGGAAATTCAGAGAACGTGCAAAGATCTATCCAGCAATAAACAAATATTAACAGAAACGCCCATCAACTCCAACTCAGTACTTGAAAAAAGTTTTACATCTAAACATTTATGGCCGTTTTTCATCACAAATATTACTTTATTTTCTTTTTTGGAACTTGGTCAGTATTTACCACCTCTGTTTGTTATACAAACATTATCTTATGCCTATCAGAAATACAAATTATTTTATGTATGTTTACATTTGCCTTTAAAGTGTTGCTCCTGCAAATTGCATAATTACTGCACAACGCGAATACACTTAACACACACAGACTCACACACAGCGTTAAGACCCACTAATTAGATTGTATCATATCACCTACAATATAAATGTAATAGCATGTACACATTGTTATTTTTTTAAAAAAATATCCATACAGATCAAATGCGATATAACCTGTGGGACTATCCAGGTGCTTTGCAAACATCAAATCATTAACATTCATAAATATACTTAGCCAATGCTGCATACGGACCTTACGTTTTAATCATTATCTAGCAGAGTTTATATACTGAATACAAATTGTTTTATCTTGCAGGAAACAGTTAGAATCTTACAAGGCGACTCTAGAAAAACCAAACAGATGCCTACCAAATCCTCATTGTGAGTGATAGAAAATAAAAGAGCAAGTTTAGTTTTCATGATTTGGGGAAAGTTCTTTAATTTCCATTTTTAAAAATAAACATCACCTTCTATAAATTAAAAGATGTCATGCAATAATTGAAACGGAAGTTTGCATATCTGCTTTGTCAACTTTAAGTAATGAATGCAGTATATTATTTTGATGAGGTAAACAGATGGGTTACATTACTGACTGATTTTGTATCAAATTTATGAAATATATTTCTTGGAAATCTTTCCCGTCCAAACTCTGACAGAGAATTATTGAAGACTATTAATGGAATTGTTTATCTGATTGCAGCGATTAATGGCAGTATAACACATATTCTAAACTTTCTGTATGGACTGGGTGAGATCTTGAAACAAAGAGTGGAGACTATATTTAGTCTCCCAAGAGTATTCTAGGCAGTTGATACAAAAGTATTCTTAATTAAATTGTCCTTAATTTCAGCACGTGTTCTCTCACCTTAAGAATTGTCTCCCTCGGCCAGAACTTGCGGACTACATACACGTGACTGCCACTCTATGTTATATAAATAGATGTATGGATATATGCTGGCAAATGACCAATCACAATCCACCTCTAATATTAGATGCTTCAGGAAATCCTGTAGCCAACTGAATACAGGAAGTACACAAAAGAAGGCAACTTCATAGATGTTGTGGTCTGGCCAAAGGTCGTTGACGAAAATGGAAAAGTTATAGCAGCTGGTATTGCTGAAGGTTCAGAATTTTAACCTATGACTGGGCGCTGAATAAATGCAGAATACTAATAGAATTAGTATGGCTAATGGTTCCATACTTAATATAAGTTTTGGGGACAAGGTGGCCAATAAGAATAGGATATTATGGAGAAATATAGACAATGGAATGCTGATATCGAATTGTATCTAAAAAAGCGATTTTCTTATATACTAAATTTTATGATAGACCATGTGCAAAAGTAAAATCGTACATGCAAAGGAAACCAGATAATGTTTTTGTTTTGTATATGTTGACACGTTTTCATGCGAACCAGAACAAAAGATGATTTCAAGTTTAAAACTAGTGACAATGAAGGTTCGAGGATATATATTGTTTCTTTTTAAGGATAGCCTTTTTATATCAAATATTTCCCAGTGGTCTTATTTAGTGTTATAGTCCTCAAGTCGGATCATCACTCAATTTTGTTATTCCATTTATTTTATTTTGAATTTTCAATTTCCAGCAGCGTCCGGTGTACTTAATTTTTAATATTAAAAAAGAAATATGTACGACTTATTGGTTTCATGACTAATTTTCAGTGTCGTTCTTTGCCTTGTATATATTTAATTCCATTGTGTACGACTGTGTTCGAGTCGGGGTCCATATATTTTTTTATTTTAAATTGTTCTTCTCCCAACTCGAGTTAGGTCGTCTCAAATTATTTACTTATTTATAGTTAAGAATTGTCCAAAATAATTGAAGGTACCCACAAAATTGAGTTTTTTGTGCAGTACGGAAGCTGCACAGAGGAAGTGTTGTGGATAATATGTATCCAAAGTTCAATTAGTTCGTCTTTTTCTAAAGATTCAATTTCCTTAATGGCGCCTTTTCGAAACTCTTCCACAGACCAGTCCACTGCTCGTAGCGCCCTGTTATATTACCCCATGACGTCCTCAATATGTACTTTCCCCATTACGGTTCCTATTCTATTTCAATCATGGTTTAGAGATTTAAAACTATCATTTATCCTGTAAAACGTTGAAAAATTTGAAACATTTGAAAAAAAATTAAAGTTTACAAATTCAAAAACAAATTACATTTTAAATTTTAAATTTGAAGGAAAAAAGTTTTTTCCTATTTCTTAATCGTAATTATTTGTACACATGCTAACATTGTTTTCGTAACGTAATTCGTTATTTGTCTTTTTAAGTTTTTGTTAAACATTTCCGTCTAGGAAGAGTATCTGACGTCTGTTACATTCATCGACCTTATAGGCTTTAATGGTATTTCGGTATATTGCAGTATATATTATGTAAGAATTAATGCTAAATTAGATTTCAAAGCTAACTGAACCCACAAAGTTAAGTGATAATAAGATACCAGCATTGCATGACGGTACGTTCCATGAAAGGCAAGATCTTTTAGGCATTTTGTAACAGTTTCTATTCTTCTTACCGTCATGCTAGAATCATAATATTTATGCCTAAACAGAATATGAAAGGTCTGGTTTTGATACATGATTATGGTGGTTGTTCTTTCGACACATGGTCATTCATGTGCGTTTTCTGCGATATCTCCAAGACATGTATTATATATAATCTGGGCAGTGTGACAGGAATTAACAAGACTACTGGCATATGGTACACTACTTTTCGGTCCGTTCTATCTACAGTAAATATGATAACACAGAAGTAAAGTATTTAATATGAAACCATAATGAACTATATCGGGTTGTATTATATGACCTGCAATTATCAGAATGATACAGTACATTAACATCGACAATGTTAAAACAGTCCTGGAGATTGTTTCCAAGGTATTTTCAAGGCGTATACAAAGACATTAAAACATTTTGAAGGAGTATATTTTCTGTCGGAATGGAGCTTTCCACATGTAAGAAATAAACGTTTATGTGTACTGCCACGGCAAATGGGGGTCATTCTTTGTTGTAACGACAGGTGGTCTGGTTAGTTATTTAACCAATTTTACCTACGTATGACTCACTTCGACAATCATGAAGTAATATTTTAGTACTTTTCTGAGGACCTCCTCTCTGCTAAACAAACTCCAAAAAGAAACAGATAAATGGGTTTTTTTATAACACGTGTTATGCTTGGATGGTTTAACTGCCAAAATGAAAACACCGCAAGCGTAGTTTAAACGCATTGATGTTATTATATATCGTTCGTCTACACCTTGAAAGCATACCAATGATGTCTCTGTCCTACAGTATAATAACGGTAACATGTTTGTTTATAAACGTCATACCTGGAAACTAACAGGGAAGCAAACCTGAATGTTCGTTACTGAAACAGTCGTGGCAGCAAACAGGTGACCTGTACCTGCATCTTCTAACCTCATAATAGGAAAAGACAGTATTGAAGGTACACTTCTCTCTCTCTCTCTCTCTCTCTCTCTCTCTCTCTCTTACAAACCCACAAGCAGGCGCGCGCATCGACACTTTGTCATCTGTATAACAATGGCAACCATGTAAAATAAGTGAATCCGTTAGAATATCATCATCGATATTATCAACAACATTGGCGACGAGGAATAATCGCAAGTACAAATGAATGGTTTATACGGTATAAGTTGAAAACAGTTCTCAATACAATTGCACTAGTTTACCTAATAGATGCTAACGTGTTCCATTATGTCCGAATAACTGAACCTAAATCTGAAAAAAACATTTACAACTGCTTACAGAAGACATGTGATTGAAAGTCAGGAAAATGTAGAACGCAGATCTTAACAAGAATGTCCAAACGTGTTTGAGTGTTGAGGTGCAAGCAAATTCTAATTTCGTGTTCTGTTTAATCTCTCTCTCTCTCTCTCTCTCTCTCTCTCTCTCTCTCTCTCTCTCTCTCTCTCTCTCGCAAATGTGTTACAATACTGGTATTTTCCGTGATATAAACCAGCCGCAACTATCCAGATCAATATTGAATGTGAGAAAGGTTTCAAGAAGATATCATCTGTCAATGCGAGCTAATTTGGGGACTGTTATTATAGTATGAGCTTTAAATATCTTAGGGCATTATGATAATAATGCTATCGCACTTGCAAATAAAACAGTTATAAGCATACGACCTCTTACAGAGAGTGATATGGTTGCATAGCAAGCAAATTTATAAAGTTTTAGATAGTAAGAACACCATCGCATTTAGTGTTGGAACAAGAGTGATATTGCAAATTGCTGACAGCATAGTTCGAGTTTATTGACGTAGTATGCCCCACCCCAAACACACACACAAACAAATGCATTCAGTAATACATTCACGATGACGCTCTGTCATACCATATATACTTTCTTTTCCTGGTCATGTTTAATACAGCGAGAGCACAAACAATAATAAAGTAGATTGTGAATTTTTCAGTTTGAAATGTTATTCGTGTACGTGGAGTTGACCATCTTGAGCCCACTAGAACATTTGACATTACTCTGATCATCCAGCAAGTCGCTGAGTTAACACAGCTAATGAGTTGGTGCATATGATTTGGATATGCACACTAATAATTAGCAGATACATATTTTAAGAAAGGTATTTGAATGTGCATGAAACAAATTTGAAATATGTATGAATATGCGTCAACCGTTGTGTCAACTGTCCCAGAGATACCCATTGACACCTAAATATACAAATCTAGCCACCGAACAGAAGTTGATGCTACCATTTAAGGAGTAGAGGCGCGTTTCTGATGGGAAATCATGGATGATATGTAACAATCTGCAGATGTATGATGATAAAACTGAGGCCATTCTGATCACAACACAAAGACTTTCTCATTCGTGCGTGCGTGAGTGCGTCCATGCGTGCGTGTGTGTGTGTGTGTGTGTGTATGTATGTATGTATGTATAAACAAAAATCAGCTCTGGTTCGGGCAAACTAGCTTATAATATGCTGTTGTATGCTGCATCCAAAAATATTAACTATAATCATAACCTTATCACTCGGTATAATACTATCGCCACAATTAGCCTGATCCACATTAAATTTTCAATATGTTGTGAATTATTGAAATAATACAATCGTTTGAGTCTTACATTTAAACTCTGTTTCATTTGTCTCCATCAACATTTTAACAGTCTTTTTTGTCTGGTAAGATACTGCATGCTTTAATGCGGACTTTATGAACCCATCACACATGTTATATAATGCATCATTGTTTTGTTCACTAATTATTCCCTCATCTGTTCGTTCCTGTAATACGGGTACCAGTAAAGTCAACCTGTTGACTCCCCGTCATCTGACATAACCTTCATGCATCGTCTAACAGTGCTATATAGTACACAATATTAATAGATAGAAGGAATGATTGATTCACTAATGGATTGATTAATGGATTGGTATATTGATTCATAGATAAATTCATTCATTCATTCATTCATTCATTCATTCATTCATTCATTCATTTATTTTGCAGAACTGAGAAGATGGGATCAGGAAAAAGTATATTACCACCGGACACAGAACAGAAAAATACTACAGAAACAGATGCAAGATATAATGCTTCCGCGTCTGTTAGAATGACGACGCTCTACGATGTAAGTACCCTGTATTGATAACAAAATATATTACGTAATTGGTTCTAATCAAATATCAAACTCCTGCCGCCATTAGTAGTATTAAATCCATTGTTCCCATGCACGAACGCGTTTATCGGTAGAAGGAGCAAGGTCTAATGGACGCCAGGTACAAAACAGTCTTATTCAATAGGAATTCAACTCTCAGCTATGTGAGCAAAGTCCACTTAAATTTTATTTACAAGTTAACGTGATACAGCTATCTTGTATTTGACAAAGGGATTAAACTATAATGTATGATTTGTGCTTTATTGTACATTTATATGTTTGGAATAATTCTGTTTATTTAAACTGATTTACTGGTTTGTAACAAGGAATGTGACACAGTAGAGAATTGTTATATAATGTAGTTAGTTATTCTAACAAATTGAGGTATGCATGTATGAATATATGAATGTGACCCTGTCTCGATATACGGTGAACAAATAATAATGTGATAATTACGCATTATTTTTACAAACCATAAAAAGCCATGACACATATTCTTAAGGTATTTTGTCCTCTACAACAAATAGCGCGGGAAATGAAAATAAAACAGTAAAGAAACGTTTAAAAGTGTTTTGGTTTCAGTGTGTATCTCACATACCACCATTATTTCACCTACGTCATTACATGATCTTAACCAAGTGGAAGTATACCCAAAACAGCTTCTCGGATATTTCAAAAGAAATTATTATTGTTGTGATGACTAAGAGCAGAAATGATTAGCTTTTATCATTGTATTAGTTAAATAATTCCTAATGTAAAAGAAACAAATAAAGGCTCAAATGAGAATTCCACCCCACCTTTGCCCCTGAAAATTAAACAAGCAATGAATACCAGTAAATCCTATGTGTAATGTTCAATTCAAAGATGACAAAAGGTCTTAGGCAGACCTTCGTGTCTGATTAAAGTAACAATGACTGCCTTATACATTGTTTGGGAATTATACAGAAGTTTGTGTATCAACACTCATGCACGCAATTGCCCACACCCTCAAATATACGTCGAGCTGATAGGCATCTGGTCTGGTTTTCAAAGGAGCAGCATATTTGGGGATAAACATAATTTATATCGATTATGCTGACAATCAGTCAATTGATATGCAATTTAACCTGACATTATGCAGCATCTATGGTTGACAGTGTTGTCTTGTACTGACAAGATCTGATTTCGAATGCGAATACGCTCAATGTGTACATACATAATACCGAGTTAAAGATCAAATTGACAATGAAAAAAAGTATGCTTCAGACAATCAATATGCAACAACTGAACCCTGGTTAAGAAATTAAGATTTTCTCCTAAAGGATCTTCACCGCTTAATTTGTCAACATCATTCACTTCTCTTAATCCTTTTACTTATACACAATTGACTCGATTACACATGACGTTAAACGTCGCAATTCACAAACATTAATCAATCTGGAGTTTAACCTTCTACTTCTAGAACCGCAAGAAAAGAGTGAACTGAAACAACAATTTTGTGAATAAGAGCACTTGTTGCTTGCTTTTCCAACACGAACAAATAAATTATAACATAATGTCTAAAGTGTAGATTTTACACACGTGAAACAGCATCCCTATAGGATGAAGCCTCTCAAACACTGGAAAACAGTAATTTAGTGTGTGCTAAAGAATGATTGTACTGAACTGCGTAATTGCAACTGGAGTTCACCCTGTATTATTGTTCCTGAACCAGTTAATACATTCCACGTGTGACTGACTATCGAAAGGTATACAGTGCTACCAAAAAAGATCCATTTCCAATACCAAGAATCTATGATGTATTGATATATTTGAAAGTACAAAATAAGTTGTTGTTGTTGTTTTAGGATTTAACGCCATTTCTCAGCACACTATTGGCTATACATGGCGGCCAGTATTATTGGTGGAAGAAGAACCCGGGAAAACCCCCGGAAAGAACCACCGACATACGAGAAGCTACTGACAAAATATGTAACCGATTTGGACAATTTGAAAGATTTCTGGCAAATTCAAGACAAAGAAAGAGCAAACGATAGGTTGGTATTTTCAAATAAATATCAACTCATCATTATAAAAAAAATTATGCCGTTTTGTATGACAAATTTACTGTGAACATTCGTTCGTCTAATGAACATATTAACCTCTGGTCTAGATAATTGTGATGCTTACATCGACCACGTCATCATCTGCCAATATATCTGGAAAGATCATTTGGAAGCAATTTGGAAATCTTTGATCGACACAATGATACACATCTGGCAGTTCATATAGGTACAAGTGCGTTTTGCCCATCTATGTGTTATATTTTTGTCCATATTGTGGGACACCTTCATGTTAAATCTATATAAGTTCAACGCCAGGCTTTCTCTTAATTCTGACTGGAAGGTTGCAAACCGAATTTGATGCGACATTTGGGCATGGCTGAATAACATTGCAATAAATACCTAAACGATTCCATTATTGCAGAAGTTCTGGCAAATTTAAGTTCAAATGCAAATTTCATTAGTCTGATAAGTTGAGGATGATTGTATAAAATAAAAGCCATATTTAAGAGTGGAACAGTTCTTCGTTCAGTTCCACAGTTCGAACACTTATTTAAGTTGTATGTTAGACCCTGAGACTAATAAGTTCGCATCGTCAATTCGGCGAACAATGAGACGTCAAGACAGTTATTTGACATGGTCCTAAAATTCCAGACTGGCCTTCTTGTGGGACACCCAGTTACGTAATATTACCATAACACGGTTTACAGGAAATTGTTGAAATTAAATTATGTGTTCGTATAAAAGGAACATTAAGTGGGTATCGTAAAACACCCTTGACAGACTTGGAGAATGGCAGTGTCTGATATTTTTATGAATCAATGTCCACTCGAAAGTGAGCTAAGCGTGGCCAACATTAGATTCGCAAGCTTAAATATATTATCGTGAGAAATAATTGCTAAACGCTAAACCAGCTTGAGAAAATTATAAGGGAAGCTAAGCTACTCCAACGTCATTCGAAATTGGCGGGAAACTTGTTATTCTGGGAATTACAACGAGCTTCAGTACAGGTATGTGCCTAATTGCTCGATTGTTGCAAAATAGTACGGCAATTAATTGTACTTTAATTATTGTAGTGTGTATACTTTAGTACGTAGAATTGCCATGTGTAGGGTTTGATTCATCGTAGTGTTTGGTATACATGCGTATTTTGAGACATGAGCAAATTTTTATGTAAAGAAGTAATATTGTAATTCGCTCTATGGTTAATTCTTAGTAGCCTCTTGCATTTATTCATTTAATATTAAAGATTTTCAAATGTTAAATTGAGCTATAAACCTTGCATAATGGTTGCAGTGTGCAACTTTGGTTAATAGGTATTTGCCTATTTTTTTATACTTTGTAGGAGTATCATGTGCAAGGATATATCAGAGCATAAATATGTGGATATATGTGTACACTTTGTAGAAGTGTAATGTACAGATTTGCTTCTGATTATATGATATTGTTCTGTATAATAAGATTGAGAATCTATACATATACCATAACAGAGGATGGGTATTTCGATGGGCACGAATGCGTAACCAAAAACGCTAATGGCTTATATGATGATATTCTTTTTTAGTGTGAGTTTAGATAGGAATATGATATGCTAATGTTTGTGTGTGTTAATACAAGAAGCTTTTGGGGACCAGAAGAATTGTAGGAGACAGAAATACCCTAGTGCAGTTGGTCTGAGTCTCTGGGACCGAAAGGGAAAAGGAAGAACGGACGCATAAGTTAGACGGACTGGACGAAATTGGATTACCAGTCCAGACAAAGATCATAAGATGAGTAAGAACACAGGACAGGAGGAAAATCTATCGCACTAAGTCAGATGATGAAATAGGACGTCACTTGGTCGAGTGAAAATTAGTGATGAGGTTTTAATTTGAATTGTATTTGACAGATGACTGTTATTAAATGATATTAAATTGTTTTTTTTAAAATTAACATTGTGTGTATTCATTAATTTAACTGTCATCACCACTGACTGGGAGCTCGGTGCATTGCATCTCTCTATCACTACATCAATTTCTAACAAAACGAGCCAGGGTGGGTCTTCTGTTATAATTTAAATAATACTGGGAACACGCCCCTCAACCTAAATATAGGGTAAACCTCTTCACAGACAAAATTAAACGATAACTATCTTCATATTCATTCATCCTCTGAGAAGCGAAATCGCCTCAGAGTTTGAGGCATATTCATGTATGCATCACCCCAATCATTCATTCTAATACCAACACATCCTTCAATCCTACAAAGGAGCAAGTGTCTCAATGAATATATATATATATATATATATATATATATATATATATATATATATATATATATATATATATATATATAATATATATATATATATATATATATATATATATATATATATATATATATATATATATATATATATATATATATATATATATATATATATATATAATATATATATATATTTCCGACTCTATAGTCCTAAAACAAATAAAAGATAAGATTGAGAAGCTTTGTACAATTCAGCAAATATTGTTTCGCTAGAATGCAAAGCGAAAGTATTTAATATATCAAAAGAAACTTACGGTATTGCCAATTTTACATTCAAGTCTCTATTACTAAGAATACTCTGAATTTCCTGTGAATACAAAATTTCAATAGATATCAGCCGAAATGAAATACTGAGACTAAACATAATAAACATGAGTCTGTAAAAACTTTAGTGCACGAATAAATAAATTCTAGAAAAACAAAATTCTTTAATCATCTGCCTGGTCTTAGATCATAATTTTCATTTTGTTCTTACAAACCTATTGCTTTAATGACAGTTTCTTTCTGGAAAGCCCAGAGGTTAAAAATAATAGTTATGATTAGATGTGTATTACCAAAATTATAATACAAAATGTATCAAAGAACATGCAGACCCGGCAAGTCTTTTGAAATTTCGAAAATTATAGACAGAGATTGAGATAAATATGTTTACTAAGAAAACAAAAGAAATGATTAATTCTGGTAGAAAACGAACTTCATTCTGGACAAGGTCAAGTCCAAAATACAATTATCCAAAGCGTACGAAAAAAAATTCAAAATATAAATAACTAATAAAAACATTGCAAATTAATTAGGCTTAATAATACACAGATCTCAAAGGTATATTTACAAATTATGTGCTTAAGGACAACGTGTTCAAAATGTTTCTATACCTGATGTAAAATACTTTTATCTTACTTTCATATTTCTAGAGGTAGGCTCAAAGTTTAGATTCTAAGTTTATTGTTTCTAACCGCCCACCCCATCCTCGAATTCCCCATCATTTCCGCTCCAAAATAATAAGTAGGAGACATCAATAAGGAAAAGACACAATTTACAATCCCATGCATACTTTGATTGGCACATTGCTCCAACAGTGTTAGTATACGAACATCTTACATTTTCAAGTCCAAAAAATTTAAATAATCAAATCTTTTTCAAGATTCTTTGCAAACTGGAAATTAGATAACTTCCCCGATATTAACAATTAAGTCGATCTAGAATGGTTATCGCAATACCTATATTGTCATATGAAAACATCCGAACATGAGACAACTTCCATAGATGCATTTGTCATGTCACTTAGAATAGACCACAATATTTTTATTAATAACGCGGAGTATATCGCTGTGTGATTGATATCTGGCTCGAAAAGTGCAGGTATGTAATAAACCTTGCAAGAAGCTTCCCGTGACTCCGTGGATATTTTCGGAACTTCTCGTTTTCTTTCTCCACCAAATATAATGGCCACCATGTATATTGACCATAATATGCTGAAAGTGATGCCAAACCCCATGAAGCCAAACTAAACTAAATCGGTTTATTATGCAGGTAGCTAAACTCCGTACGATTAAGAGTTGATCAGTGTTTTTCATTAATGTTCCGAAATATTGACATACTATCAAACCCCTTGTCAGTAACAGATCGTTTCTGTCGAACACTTTAAAACATAGTTTACTGCTGGGCATGACCGTGAATGAACTGTATTAACTTGTTGGTAATGGTGACTGTTAATCGTCACTCCGCGGATGGTTTTATGACGTGCTTAGGTCTTGCTCTTTACTTGTCTTCTTTCAGCTTAGTTTCGGAAAATATATGCACTTCGTATTTTATGCAAATCTCACTTTCAGATTTGTAATACCGTGCCACTTTGAATCACGTATCCGAGGGTATAGTATGCGTAGAAATAAACAAATACACAAATCAATTTTCTCATATTCATTTTTGACAGCCAATATTGAAACCAGTATAATACTATGCCGAGTAACTCCCACGTTGTGTTTGACATTGGTAAAGTTTATTCGAGTTTTGTCCACCTTTAAATTGAATGAAATGACACCATTACGAACAATTAGCTTCGCAATAATTTATACGCAATAATCGACTAACCTAGTTGGTTCAGTCTCCGCTTTCAATCCCCCAACCATGCAAGAGAGATCGTCCAAAGACAGTATCACAATGTTGAGTAAAGCAAAAAGTATGAAAATACATGTAAAACTAAGTGGATTATACTGCAACGGAAATTCTTTGTATGTATCATTGTTTGCTTTTTTCTTGGACAGAACGAGAATGGTTCGAGAGTTCTGGACGAAAGGAACTGTTTTAAAAAGTTACAATTTTATTACACTTTCTGTATTCGTGGATGACATTGATCTTATTCACGTATTTGGAAACAATCTTCTTCATACGTATGGTTTTATCGATAGATTTGCATCACCCATGGCAGCCTTTGTACAAGAAAAGCATAGTAATTTCCAATGTCGCTCACAAAGCGATGCGTGCTAAGTAATAGTTGTATCATACATGCATCCAGATGGGAAATGGTTTGACCGATGTAATAATAACAGTGGTTATAATTGAATAAAGTGTCAACATTATTCATGATTTGCCAGTCTCCATACATAAATAAATATAAGTTCATACATTGACCACAATGGCATTACAATAGTAAACTAGTTAAGATCACCAGCGAGGGTAGCATGTGACGCCTGAGTCAAATTAATATACTATCGCAGGTATTGTCATTGTTAATATTAATCGCAATATCTTCATTATAATGTATATAATCCAGCATTATTTTGTCACTGGATCAGGCATGGTAAGAAAAGAAAAGAAGTATTATACGTCGCCTTTAATTCTCGAAGAAGTAATTTAACATTTCTTTATCTAATACATCGATATGAAAACAAATCAATTGACTGTTACAACAGGAAAATAGACTGTGGATCAACCAGTGAGAACGTGAACAAAAAGTACCGAGATGTGTAAAAATATTCTACATGCTTTACTAGACCTCAAAGTTGCGAGTGAGACAGATTTGTATAATAAGAGCACTGTTAAACATCAACGTGGATCTACGAGAAAATCGGTTTAATATTGTAAGTATGGTTGCGCATGAACAAGATAGTCATCATATCGCACGTCGTATTGTCGAAGGTCCTGATGTGTTTAGGTCCTCGAAACACTATAACTCCTGAATTCAAATGATACAACCTCACTCGCGATCTTCATGGTTATCCAAAGGGTAACAACTCAAGCAGATACGCTATTAAGCATCTCCAAAATAATCGTCTCGAATTGTATCTACATTTCAGCACATGGATGGGACGGCGCTGTTATCCATATTCACGGCTGACCTTGCTCTGAGTGTAGAATATCTAATGTTTAGTCATTTAAACAACGGCAGATCTGCATCATATGTAAAGTCACTGCCATAGTTCTATAGATCGATCATACAGATCAGCATCCAAACATACCGACAGTACATGAGTGAACTTAAATTGGGAACATATAAATCCTATACAGGCTTTAATACCTTACTCTAATAGTTTGACATTCCCAAAAATCACTGAGTGTGTTCGTTTATATCTGCTTCAGTCGATTGAATTATCCCCACATATACAAAGCAAAAAATAATGTGGGCTGAAAGAAGTTGATTTATTATTGTTTGGCATCACGGATAGTCTTGACGATCTGTGCTATTACGTGTGTTTAAAAGATTTTCCCCTTAATAGTTCATAGTCACATCGCGTACGAAGAGAGAAAGAGTCCGTGCGCAAGTCTTCACCACCTAATACTTGCATCACAAATGCGGCATTCGCTACAGTGGAATTAGAGAAAACCTGTATCATCACAATCATTTTGAAACCTTGCAAGAATGTTCTGCAAATTAACTGCGGTACAATGTATAACCTAAGCGGATTATATTTACGTTAAAGTACCCGTAGATAGCCATTGGTCATCACCCGATGTTACGTCTAATACGTCACAAGAAAATAAACAAGTCCCATCTACGATTTGCTACAGTGTAGCCAGATACGACGGAGTGACTGAACTATCAAATATCATAACGTGGCCAGTATTCACATGTGAGATTTATTAAATCGATTGAGTTACAGCATATTGGATCGAACAATATATCTTCTAATTTGCAGACAATATTATAACATGCTATGAAATAATGCATTTTTTGTCGCAGCTTTACATTGCTCACTCTTTGACGGACCCTTTCGGAGTCTTACCAAACTACGGGAGCATTGTCACATTACTGATGCATACAATGGAGCTTTACAGAAAGCATTCACTCTACATCAAGGAAAGCAACATTCATGTGCTGCTTCGACACCTGCTCAGGCGTGTTGACCATTTAATAGTGCAAGGGGTAGCATCACCATCGTATGCACAAATAAGCCTCATTGCAATCATTATAACAAATGCATGACTGTTCGGTCGGGTTATTGTTAGTTGATTGAATCGCTCTTGCTACTGAATTCCAAATTAGAAAAACAAAATAGAAACCTAGATCCAGATAGCCACGACAGTTCTGCAATCATTCGTCGGAACAGATGTGACACTGACGAAAGTTACATGTTCAACTCCCACAGTCATATTATACTATGTCCGTATAAGAACATGAGCGACTGCAGAAAGTTATACACTCCGCTGCCGTCCATCGAGGAGTTCCAGTCATCACTGTCGATGTTGTCACCTTCTCGAACAATGACATGTTTCTGTATCTAGGAACATTTATGTTGCTGGTCACGGATGTCGTTCAGACGTGATACAGTAATGTGCGTATACCATCTTGATCAAGCGCAACGCTTTTCACCCCCAGAAATAGCATGTGATGTGTTCATATCCATATTCCACGTCGAACTTGAGATGCTAACGGATATTGATCAAAATTTGTTTTTATGAATAAGGTATCCAGAGTGAGATTACCAAGACGAGTTAATGAATGCATATCATTAGCTCTGCCGTTAAATTATACCATTGCTTATTGCGTTATTCAACGCCCAATCAGTATGACCACCGGGAAAGCGCAAACAGATAGTTAATTTTATCAAAATCAGAATATCGATGTCTTCTTGTTGACAGGAACATGGCTAAAAACATCAGGCGATTAGCCCAAGTGCGTGGATCTAACACCCACCGGTTACTCCCTCAAGGTGTTCCAAGCCACTTTCGCTGAGGTGTAATTGCCGTCAGCACAAAGAATTCCATAATAATTTGTCTTAAACACAACACAACTTTCAATTTCTGCTACACATCCTTTGAACTAGTCCAACCAACACTCACAGTGGAACAAATGAAAGTCTCTACCGCCCTCCTACTAGTAGAATGAATAAATTAAATCTCTCTTTTCGGAGCATTTTCCGAATCTCATGTATTATGGAAATTTGATAGGTGACTATCGATTATTATTGGAGACTTCAGTCTTTTACTTTGACTGTCCTGGAAACCCAAACTCATCAAAACTCCTCGATTCCAGTCATGTTTTTAACCTTAAACACCCAGTTAGCCAACCAACCCATAGACATGGTCACATTTGAGACTGGTATTCTTCATTGACCTGATGATAATATCATACGGTCCACCTTCGTATCCCACGAACTTGCATCAGATCTCCTCTACAGTATATGTCATCTGGACGTACCAGTCCCTAACCCTCCACCTTTATTTGCTACTAAGTTAATCATCCGTATCATAAATAGAACCACACAAATGCATGACAGCCACGAAACCCTGCTTACCTCCTACAGCAGAACAACTCGATCACTGCCTGCGTTCATTGCTTGAAAAACATGACCCAGCCACCAAATGCAGAGTAACATTTTAAAAGTATTCTCCGTGGTATAGCAGTGTTAGTGAGCAGCTTCGCACTGATAAAAGAGACCGCCGTAAATCGGAAAGGCTTTAGCTTTCCACCAGACTCACGAATCATATACAAAGCTATGAAGCCGCTCAGAGCAACGTCACAAGTATAGTCCATTTAGCCACATTATCCCACTAATAAGATCACGGTGAGCTCCAACTGAAAAGAGCTCTTCCAGATTACTAACAAACTAATATCAAGGAACAAATATGCACCACTTCAAACTACCTTCTCTCCAGTAGACATTCCGGACCTTTCTGGAAATTTATTCCGTGTTAAGGTACAAACTATTAGAGGTAAGCTTGACAACAGACTTTCAATTGACTTGTGGTCACAATACACTTGCGATACAGAATTTCAGCGACAATCGTTAGCAACATTAAAACCTGTCTATATGAATTTAGTATGGACAATCGTTATGAAGAGTGCACCAAAGTCATGTGAACTTAATCCAATGCGTGAATGCTTATATCCAATATTGACTTCACTTCCTGATAGTATGAATGCTTCTCTCTCATTCGGGGATTTCCCATCATTTTTCAAAACTGCCATTGTAAAGCCTCTGCTGAAGAAACCAACACTCGACCATAACGATTTAAACACCTACCGCCCAGTTTCTTCTAATTTCCCGTTCCTATAAAACATCTTAGCAAACGTTGCTGCGACCCAACTTGTATCTCATCTGAATGTAAACAGTTTTCTTAGCCATGT